>JAUELU010000036.1:76254-96813 GCA_032357145.1 Evasterias troschelii | reverse complement strand
TTTGGTTCGCATTGTAAAGGATCTTTATACCCAGGACGTCAGTGCAGTGGCACTGACTGACGTCCTACCAGGGCTAGGAAACAGGTCAACTTGTATACACGTCAACTCATCTGCCTGCCGACCCATACACCAATTGGTCAACTCGTGCGCCCCCCAACTCATTTACGCACCAACTCGTACACAAGCCTTTCACACAGATGTTTAGTATCCAAGGCTAAGGGAACTTAAAGCAGATTCCACTTATATTTTGCTTGATGTCAAGACGTACCAAGAAAGACTATACATTGTATGAAAGTTCTAAAGAAAGTTAAGCGGAGTCTGCCGTCAAGAGGAGAGAACTCTCAGCGTGTTGTTATGGATTTTGAAGCTGCTGTCTGGGAAGCAGTGAGAGCAGTTTATCCTGACGTACAGACGTACACGTGCAAGGCTGCTTGTACCATTGGACACAAGTGATTTGGCAGTGCCAGAATCTTGGATTAGCCGTCCTTTACTCCACAAACTCGTCAGTACAGTCCTGCATTCGGAAATTTGTGTCCCTCTCATTCCTGCCTCATGAACATGTCTGGTAGCATTCACGAATCTGAGATATTCGATTTGTTATTATTGGTTTATTAAAAACATTCAAATATTGCAGCCAAAAGCTGAATTGTGTTCAAAATACAGCAAAAATTATTATACAAAATAGATTTTAAAAAGTGGAAAAGATAGAATTAAAAACAATTTATACAAAAATAGAGGTAAATTATCCTATTGGGCCTATGACCATAACAAAACAAATAGTTGCACGGTTAAGCAAGCAAATATAAAAATACAAGACAAATAGGCCTAAATGGGGACATGAAAGGCAAGCACAATTAATAATACATTATTATGAATTTTTGTTGAGTGTTTGGGGATTTGTTCCCTAAAACCAAGCTGACGTTTCCTCGAAATACGACTTTTGCTTGCATTCATCCGAAATATGCTTTCGTTCCCTAAATTATACGCTTTCGATTGTTCCCTCGCAATGAGATATTGTTCCCTAAAATTCCTCTTTCGTTCCCTTAAAGGGACTTGTTGCCTTGGATTGGACAAGTTGGTCTATAAAAAGCAATTGTAACAGTTTGTTATGAAATGCATATGGTTAAAAAGATGTTTTAAAAGTAGAATACATTGTGAACTAACACGGTCGGCCATTATTTTACGGGAGTCAAAAAAATTTGACTCCCATAAATAGCCGACCGTGTTAGTAACCCCTAGCTAAACACATTTATTGATAACTATATTGTGGTCAACTCTATCAAATACCTTACTAAAATCAGTGTCTATCAAAACAGAAGAATTATGTGGTTTATCAAGAACACTATGTACATCATCTAAGAGTTTGACTAAACAATGGGATAAAGAGAGGATCCCTTCAAAGATCCAAATTGAAATTTGTCAATGAAAGATTGTATGTCACTGAGGATCCATTCCACAACAAACTCTTCAAAGACCTTAGAGAATATACAAGTGAGTGAGATTGGGCACAGACTATCAAAGGTTGGATGACTAGTCTTGGGGACCGCTTCAACAAACGCTTTTTTCCAAATTTCAGGGACTTCACCTTCACACAGGGAACAATTAAAAATGTTGGCTAAGGGAAAATATAACTCATAGGCAAACTCTTTAAGTATGCATGGCGGAAAGCAGTCAGGCCCTCCAAATTTACCAGTTTGGCAACCGCTTGTGTCTCAGTTGTTCCAGTAGGCCTGTGTGGAGGTTACCTGGCTGATGCGCAGTGTTTGGACACCCGCTAACTGGTCAATTTTTAACCAGAGTATCCGGACCAACAACGATGTGGAGGGATGGCATCGCAGACTGAACTTGAAGGCAGTTGGAGCTGGCCTTCACCTGTACGAGCTGATCCGGCTACTGTACATCGAGGCCAAGTTTTTGAACTTGCAGATGACGCTCATCAGAGAGTCAAAGATGTGTCGCAGCCAGAGACGCTGTATAAGACTAGTACAAGGCAGAATCTTTAAGCTGTGGGACGCCTACCAAGCTGGAACACTCAAGACATCAAGCCTGTTGTCAGCATGCAGCCATCTTAATGGTCCTGCCTTGTGAGCAAAACCAAACGGTTCTATCAGAACCACCAGCCCTTCTCAGGGCCACACATTTACAAAAGAGACTAAAACTGAATTTGTCTATTTGATATTCAATGTTTCGATTTATTTAATTTTTTTGAAGAAAAAGCCCCAAGTTCTTTACCTGCAAAACTTTTTCATTAGAAAAAAAACAACAACACACCTTTAAATAAATGTAAAAATTATGGTAAACACTTCCTTTAATTTGAACTTCACTTCAGCAAAATAAAAAAATTCAAAAAAAAAACCCCCATCGTTTTTTAAAGTCACCTGAAAATATATTATTATTTTTATATATATATAAGTGTATATGTTTATTAACAATAAAACAAATTTTTGAGTAATTGTTTGTCAGTATTTATATGTTAAAAAAATAGATAAAGTTGTTTGGGGCGACTCCGCCCATCCCTTTTTGTGACTTCAATCGAGGAAGACTTTGCCTCGATCGAACATCGACCCCTTGTACTTACCTGCAGTACCAGATTGTGTTTCGTTTGGTTATCCAAAAAAGGGATTTTTCATGCATTTTTTTGGCAAACATTGCTGCTGGATGCAGCAAAACGACTTAAGATGGGGTCAGCCAGAATTTTTTTCCTGCAGATCCCAAATAAAGGCAGTTACGGGCATCGAAAGTCAGGCTAACGAGGGCAAAGTGGTCCGGTCCGACGTTGTTTTCAGCACTATGCAGTGAACACATGGATACCCCGCCGTGCTTGGATACCGGGGATTTTTTGTTGGTAGTAGTGTGCAAGGGAAGTTGCAGTGAAGCTTAGGTTACCAGCGAAACGTTTCTGGTGTTTGGATCAACTTGAGCTGTATGCTACGACGCAGCGGCACGCGCCGATTCGATAAATAGTTTGGCAAAGTAGGAAAAACAATACCTCGTATTTTCCGTGTTCTCGTTAAGACCATGCCCGTATCTTCCATTTTTAAGACATAGAAACGCGCATGGGACAGTTAGGGACAGGTGAAAAACCTTGTGTAAACTGGCGTCTCGTATTAGTCGACTGTACACTGTCCTAGGATTGCATTGGGTGGTGACGTCGGAATACGAAAACGCATCATACTGATCAGGTACCCAGACGTAATGTACGGGGCCAGACTACACATTTTCTCCTGCCTCGATTGACATCACGAACAGCGCCATGTAAATGGGGGCCTATTTTTAAATTTGTAATTAAAATAAAAATACAATTGTTAACCTTAGTTAATTGATTATACACATTCCACTCATGACAAAAGCTATATTTTGACAAAATACCACTGTCCAAGCAAAATCATTCTGATTCAAGAAAGATCTTAAAGTAGTTAAAACAATTTAACTTTTAAATTTCTAGCCAACCCTTTCACTTTAATTTAACAAAAAATAATATAACTTCAACTTTTCAGCTAAATCTGAAAATTCACTTGAGGAAAAACGACTGTTTTCAAAATTGTCCAAATTACCAAAACATTCTGATTCTAAAAAGATATATAAGAAAATAATTTCAACATTTATCCATTCAGAAAAAACATTTTCTTAATTTATTTACTATCATAACTTAGGCCCTAACTGCAACATTTGTTAAATTTCAAAAGGGCCACTCTTTTAAAACAAATTTACATTGTTACTGAGGAGAATTACCATTTACATAAAATATCAGGCACTATATCAAAACAGCGAATTCTTTTACCTGTGTAAACACATAGTGAATTACACTTTCGTACGAGTTGGTGGGTGTACGAGTTGGTGTGCATAAAAGTTTGTGTGTGTACAAGTTGGTGCGTACGAGTTTGCGTGCGTACGAGTTGACCTGTGTTTGCATGCCTCAAATGGCATGCGGGTGCGATGACATGCCTTGGGTTGCTCTAAAAGATGACAACTGATGACAAACATTTTTAAATACACTTTTATTAAACATTGTGTGAACAAAAATTAACCATTAAACCTAGTCATATGTATCCAAATAACCTCGAATCTGTTGAAAAAAATGTATTTTTAATTGTAAAAAAATTAGTAACAACTGCTGTCCACCTTTTTGTCTTCGGACCACACCTGGAAGATCATTCTACTGCAGCTGGGTACTAAAAACCGCAAGTTAAAGACATTGAACAACAATGGTAATTGTCAAAGACCAGTATCCACACATGATGTGACCCAACATAATTATATACATGAAAAACATAGTTGCGATAATCGTAACCCTCCATCCTCCAGACGGTTGCAGACCGGAGGTTTACAAGACTACAAGCACAAGATTTGACCATCAGTCAGGGCTCGAATTTGGGGGAAAAATCCATAGGACTGCAGGGCTTGTTGCTAAAAATGTTTACTGGACCGGAATATGTTTTACAAGACCAAAGTCATCTATGATAGTTTAAAAAAATAAATAAATGCACCAAAAGTTAACATGTTTTTTCATACTTCTTGCAGATCACTTGGTTAAAAACAAAAATGTTTCCAACTGAGATTGAAATACATTTATTTAATGACAGATAGTACATTTCATATTAATAACAAAATTATTTTGAGAAAAAACCCACAAGACTGCCGGACTTGTTTGGCATAGACCTAAAGTTTACTGGACCGACGCTAAAATCGCTGGCCTCGGGCCTGCGGTCCAGTGTTAATTTCGAGCCCTGTTAGTGCAATTTCGACCAATGTTGACAGACTAGTCACCAGATTTGCCAAATTTTTACCACTTTCGAAAATCATGAGTTATTTAAAAAGACTTTGACAGCCTGACACTCTTGAAACAGGGCAGAAATCCAGAGTTGGTACGAGGTACCAAGTGTAAAAGGTACCAAGTGTCCAGGGTACAAACTGTCCAAAGTCTCTTCGAACCTTGTAAAAGTTAGGAATTGTCCTGGACCCAGTAACTAGGGCTCTGTTTTTCTTTAAAAGGATTTTGATCTTTGGTCGTACTAGCATTTTAAGTTCTGCCACATATGGCAATTTCCTATGATTTTTTTTAACGTCCTGCCACACAAATTGCCCCAAAATGATAAAAAGACCAAAAAAAATAGCTTGAAATCTACAAGTTGAAAAACAAGAATTGCTTTGTATTCTGTTTAAAGCTTCTTTTTGGACTTTCTTTCACATCTTTGAAGGAAAAAGTTGATCCATATTTAATCATAAATGGTGTGATTCACATTTCTTAAATAGGAAGTCACAACGACAATGTTTGAACCAGACTAAGATTTGTCAAGTTAATATATCTAGTTCCCCCCAAAAACATTCTCTGTGCATGTTCATTGCTGAAATGGCTTGTTAGCCTTCAAGAAAGAGTCTGCTTTGGTTGAAGTACCAGGCCACCAACTTTTTAATTACAGAAAAAAAAGATTGTAAAAAACAAGAGATAAGATTCGTAATCAGACTTCCAAGTGTTTGTGTATTTTGATTAATTTTCTATAAATTTACATTTATTTTTAATTGAAGGGCCTACTGATAATTTCGGATATGAAATTGTAATCAAAGACCTTATTTATTGTCTTAAAGTTAGTGATATCAGTCAAAGTTATGTGTGATGGTTTTGTTGTTGTTTCAGATATCCACCTGAATTGATGAAAAGAGTGCTGGAAATGGCAAGAGGCATAACTGTAGATGACAAACCAAACATCACTGTGAGTAGATCTCAGCAATTTGATAAACCCAAACCCAAACCAACGCCAGAAGTGATCTCAATGACTGACTTCTCGGAAACAGTTGTGTGTAGACCTGAGGAGGAAGGAGAATGGGTTAGCTTCGAGAAAGAAGCAAAAGGACAGAGTGTGAAAGAGATGGCAAACACTGGATTTTACACCACTCTTGGACAAGTGAAGCGTAGACTTGAGGAAGAAGAAGATGAGAATGATCCTGCGGAGTTCCAGAAAACAGAAAAAAGACCAAGGCTGAAGGAGATGCCATACAGGGGATGGTACACTGCTCTTGAATTAGGAGGAAGCGCTGAATTTGAACAGTCAAAATGCAATGAAATAGCTTGCCAACCAGGAACTACATGCATGTATGACGCAGTTATCTCCACTTTAGCAGAAAATTTAAGGGAACAACATAACAATAAAAGAGGTTCTGGCCCAGCACTAAAAAGACTCCACGCTGCCGCTAAGAAAGTACCACTTAAGACACATGTGGAACAAATTGAGATTCCCCCAGTAACAATGCCAGGAAACAGCGGGCAGAGTCATGGAAATATCAAGTCGAAATGGCTTTGTAATATGTACTATGATGACATACTTTTGGCTAGTGTAAAAGCTGAAAACAAGCACGCAAGTAGGAGAGGTGCAGCTCAGAAAGCTGTGTCAATCTTAGAGAGTTTGAACTATGCAGTGAAGAACGAGAAAAAAGTGAGTGAGCTGGGAAGAAAGTACAGCAAAGAGGTAGTGCTCTTAGAGGAGCCAACGACAGCTCTCATGTATGGTCAAAATGGCATCTTAGATAATTTTACCTTCATGGAACTTCCTAACCAAGCCCCTGCAGTCAGCAACTCAGCATTCACAAAAAAACATGTCCCCATTGTGTTCGAAGCCGGCAACAATTTGAAAACTGTGGATGGTGAAACTGGCTATATGTGCAGCACCATCATCAATGGTGTATCTGTTGCTACTGGTTTTCACATTGACAAGAGGGAAGCGAGGAATGTGTCTGCCAATAATGCCCTGGCCTTATTGAGAGACCAGAACTCCAGCATTAAGAAAAACTTTGACCACATACAGAATGTTGTTTTTGAACCAGTTGTCAAGGTGCCTGATTTAGTTATCAAACTTGAAAATAATGATTCTGATTCTGTTATCGAAACCGATAAGGTGCCTGAGTCTGTTTCAGTGAATTCACCCAAGAAGGTGTTCGATAAGGAATTGATGCAAACAACATCTCCCATCAGTGTCCAAAAACAGGGTTTGGACAACTTTACCTTGATGGAACCGGCTACCCCAGCCCCTGCAGTCAGCATTTTGGTTAACTCGGCATTCCAAAACCATGTGCCCATTGAGTTTAAAACAAGCAACAGCGTCAAAATGGTGAATGGCAAAAATGGCTATGTGTGCAGCACCATCATCAATGGAATAACTTTCGCTAGCGGTACTCACAGGTTCAAGAGCCAAGCGAGGGATGTGTCTGCCAATAATGCCCTGGCCTTATTGAGAGACCAAAGCGCCAACATGAAGGAAAATCCTGACAACACACAAAATGTTGTTATTGAACCCGATATCAAGATGCCTGATTTTGATATTAAACTTGAACCCGATATGGCGTCTGATTCTGTCCCAGTTAATTCAACCAAGAAAATCAATATCAAGATGCCTGATTTTGATATTAAACTTGAACCCGATATGGCGTCTGATTCTGTCCCAGTTAATTCAACCAAGAAAATCAATATCAAGGTGCCTGATTTTGATATCAAACTTGAACCTGATATCAAGGTGTCTGATTCTGTCCCAGTGAATTTACCCAAGAAATTACATAAGCAATTGAAGCAAAAGACAACTCCTATCAATGTCCAAAACAGCATCTTAGATAACTTTACCTTGATGGAACCGTCTAGTCCAGCCTCTGCAGTAAGCATCCTGGTCAACTCTGCATTCAAAAACCATGTCCCCATTGAGTTTGAAACTAGGGACAATGTGAGAACATTGGATGGCAAAACTGGCCATGTGTGCAGCACCATCATTTACAGTATAACTGATGCAACTGGTTTTCACGCGGACAACAGACACGGGAGGAATGTGTCAGCCAATAATGCCCTTGCCTTGTTGAGAGACCACAGCTCCGACATGAAGGAATACCCTGACAACACACAGAATGTTGTTACTGAACCCGATATCAAGGTGCCTGATTTTGATATCAAACTTGAACCCGATATCAAGGTGTCTGATTTTGATATTAAACTCGAACCCGATATGGCGTCTGATTCTGTCCCAGTGAATTCAACCAAGAAAATCAATATCAAGGTGCCTGATTTTGATATCAAACTTGAACCTGATATCAAGGTGTCTGATTCTGTTATCAAACCCAATAAGGCATGTAAATCTGTCCAAGTAAATTTACCGGAGAAAACAGACGAGCAATTGAAGCAGAAGACATCTCCCATCAATGTTCAAAATGGGATTTTAGCTAATTTTACCTTGATGAAACTGGCTGGCCCAGCCCCTGCAGTAAGCATCCTGGTCAACTCTGCATTCAAAAACCATGTCCCCATCAAGTTTGAGACTAGTGACAATGTCAGAACAGTTAATGGTGAAACTGGTTATGTGTGCAGCACCATCATTAATGATGTAACTGTTGCTACTGGTTTTCACACGGACAAAAGACAAGCGAGGGATGTGTCTGCCAATAATGCCCTGGCCTTATTGAGAGACCAAAGCACCAACATGAATAAAAATCCTGACAACACACAGAATGTTGTTACTGAACCGAATAGCAAGGTGTCTGGTTCTGTTATCAAACCCAATTTGGTATCCAAATCTGTCCAAGTAAATTTACCCAAGAAAACAGATGAGCAAAACAGATTAGCTAATTTTACCTTGATGGAACTGGCTGGCCCAGCCCCTGCAGTCAGCATCCTGGTCAACTCTGCATTCAAAAACCATGTCCCCATCGAGTTTGAGACTAGTGACAATGTCAGAACAGTTGATGGTGAAACTGGTTATGTGTGCAGCACCATCATTAATGGTGTAACTGTTGCTACTGGTATTCACACGGACAAGAGACAAGCGAGGGATGTGTCTGCTAATAATGCCCTGGCCTTATTGAGAGATCAAAACTCCAACATGAAGAAAATGTCCAACAACACACGGAATGTTGTTACTGGACCCAATAAGAAGCCTTCTGATTCAGTTCAAGTGAAGCCACCTAAAAAGGGGAAGTACGCCCCGATTGGGGAATCCAATGTTGGTTACAAGTTGCTTAGACTAATGGGATGGGAAGGCGGAGCATTGCATAAAGATGGCATTGTAGATCCCATTGAGGCCAGCGAGAAATTCTGCCGTGGAGGTTTCGGCTTTGTTGACGCAGCCCCGAAGTTTAGCAAAAGTAAACAAAAGAAAATAAACAGACTGATAAAAAAAATTAAAAAAAACGAAAGAAAAATGCTAAAGCGTAACGAAAATTCAAAAGTGGCAACAGGAGGAGAGGATGAAGTCAACCAAGAGGATAGAGAAAATCTACAGTTTGATGAAGAAATATGCGATGTTAAGAGACCTGAGCATTTTGAGTTTGAGAAGTTGGTTCTGGTAATAGAGACTTTTGCCAACCAAAGAGAAAAAGAAGATCTCATCTTCTCTGCTGCTTTTAATAGGCGGGAAAGAAGATTGATCCACAGTACTTGTCATCGCTTCAAACTTGAGGATATCTCACATGGAAAAGAACGGCGTATGGTGGTCAGACACAAGCTCCAGATATGAAGCTGTGAGACTTCTTGGACAAACAGAGTTTGGGACTCTTTAAAACATTGTTTTAAGTGACAATTTTCATAATTTTTATAAATGATTGCAGCATTTGTTATTAACTCAAGTTTCTTTGGGCATCATCTGTAAAATGAAATATAAAGGCATCAAAAAGGAAAACAAAAACTTATGTTATATTCCCAAGGACCAATTAAAATACTTGGAACATTAGATTACAGCGAACTGACAAAATAAATTTCCATTGGTTATGTAGTTTTCAGTTTCCGCACACTTCCGAGAACAACAGATTCACCTAGCATCTTCCAAAGTCTCCCATTGGGCATGATTCAGTGCTAAACTGATTCCGCTTTTCATACCTGAAATAGACCCGTTGCGTATAACGTCACAAGCCCAAACAGCGCCCTCATTGAAGTCAATGAATGAGGAGCTATACTTGTCTAATAGTTGTGCAGGGTGTGCGCATACTTCCATTGCTTGGCCTCGGCGAGACCTTTTCCGTATTATGTTAAATGCAATCTGAAATATCTCCCTGATTGTTGTACCGAATCTCCCCGATTGCAAGCTGCAAGCAGCTCTGCCCTTTATATTTTGGTGTTGTGACATGTATGAGGTATGTTTCCCATTGACCACTGCTCGATACATGGCATGGTGTAGCCTCCTCCTATTGTGTCTTACTTGTGTTCTGGGAATCTCAGGAATCCTTTAGAGGATTGTAGGATTGGGAGGGGGGGGGGTAACTTACTTCTGTACAAGAGAAAAGGAGTGTTTCAAAGTATGCCACATGTCGGGTATGGTATGTAATGTAAACATACCCCTGAATCTCCCATTCTTGGCATGACACCAGGGGCTGATATCACAAAGCACCAAGACTGATTTTAAAAGGTGTGTACAACATTGGTTATTGCCAAAGACTTATCCACACTTGATATGACCTAATATATACATGAAATAACAAACCTGTGAAAGTTTATGCTCAAATGGTTGTTGGAGTCATGGGAAAACAGTGAAAAATTCCACTATATGGTTTAACTTTTTTTTTTTAAATGGATTTTATCCTGCATGATAAAGACTTGTTTTTCTAAAAACCGGCCATTTCAAGCAAAACCATTTCAAGGGAAGTTTCCATCATGACCATCTTTAAGATTCTTTATACTATGTAAGTTATATGCAAATCTGTGATTTTTTTTTTCAATCTTACCAATGTTGTACACACCCTTTAAGACTAAGATGTGTACATAAATAATCTTTAACAAAGTGTGATGCCACAAAGCAAACCACTGTGGATATATTGCGGATTGCTAAAGGATAGTTTTGTTTAATCAAGCCCCAAAGGCAAATGAAAGGAATCAAGAGTCCAGTCATTTGAGTGATTAGTTCCTGTTTAATAAGTAGTTGGGCAGATAGGGAATTGTGCCTTTAAGGGTACACAAGCATGAATTTTTGCACTCGGATTATGTCATGAGAAAGATATGTGGCAGCAATTTTGAAAAGTCGAAATTGCGTATTATTCTACAAATATTTTGTTCAAAATTCAAATCTGCAATGGCCCTATAGCCATCTTTTTCATGACATACTCTGACTGGGTGACAAATTCCATGCTGTAATGCAATGGCACAATCTTCACCTTCCTACCATACTAAAAGTAAGGCCGTGTATTTTGATGGAATTTAAACAGTGCTTGCCTGGCCTGAACTGGGCCCAATTTCTTAGAGCAGCTTAAGCATAAAAAACTAGCCTAGCACAACAAAATTATGCTAACCAGAAAAAAGGTTACCAGCTAAAATACCATTTCCAATGTACTATATGTGACTGGTAACCTGCTTATTGTTGCTTCTTAAAGTAGAATTTGTTAAGCAATATTTTCTGCTTTAAAAGCGGCTCTATGAAACCAGCCCCAACTCGTAAGTCCTTAATTCAACTCCCAAATGGTTGGACTCTTGTTGATTTAATGGTGGTATGTCAGGGCCTGATGTCAAACAGAGCTGCTTAAACAGACAATAGTGCTTTTAATATTCCCCTCTAAGCAAAAGTAGGCAGGAAACCCCTCACAAATTAAAGGTTCATGCGATGTGATATTTTGGCTGGTGACCTTGACCTTGACCATTTTCTGTTTTAAGCTTGGCTACTTTTTCAGGCATGATATTCTTGCCCTGACAACATTAGAATATTCATTACAAAATTGTTTTTACAAAGCATGAAAAGTCTCTTAAAGCTCAAAGTGTTTTGCAGATTTTGAAGTTTTGGATGGTTAGCCTTATTAAAATGTATTAATATTTAAAATAAATAATTTTCCTGAAATTAAGTTATGTTGGCAGGAAAGTCATGAACATTTACCCTTGTACTCATTAATATTGTCCAAACCTTTTCCCACTGGTCAGATATCTTGCCTACTTTTTGTGCCAAATGAAATCGGGCCATCACATATCCCTGTGAAGCATAATCAGTTTCAGGGTGTAGTTTTTGTCAAACAAAATATGCAGTTGCCACAATTGGATTTTGAAAAGTTACAAAGTTTGAAAAGTTTTGAAGATTGAAATGTTTTGCAGATTTTGAAGTTTTGGATGGTTAGCCTTATTAAAATGTATTAGTATTTAAAATAAATAATTTTCCTGAAATTAAGTTATGTTGGCAGAAAAGTCATGAACATTTATTACAAATAGAGAAATATTTATCTTGTATCAAAAGTATTAACATTTTAAATGTTTAAAAGAAACACGTTATGTTAATTTAACTTAAAGTTTATAAAAGGAGAATAAAGCTAAATCTCTGCTAAAAAAGGTTTGTTCTGATGCCAGTAATATTTATAATACAAAAAGATTTAACTTTTAAGAGAGAAACGCTGTTTTCTATTTAAAAGTTCACCACTTAGCACCGCAATTTTCTGAAATTCGTCTGAAATCATTTTTAGGACTTCTAGAATGGTTTGTTTTTGAGAATATTGTCACGATGAAACCATGTCTTAAGTTAGGTAAAGATAACAAACGTTCTCATAAAATACACCATATTTTTTGTTAGTTCTCTTTCGAGCAACGGTGGAATGTGTTCAACTTGAATCGGCCAAGGGCATGATATTCTTCCTACTTAAATCTGATTCCCCCCCTTTTTTTTCCCCCCCTTAACAAATCAGGTAAACTGTGATTAAACAGCCTGATAATTCCACTAAACCCCCATAACATTTAAACATGTAGGTCAGCCCTTGTGCACAACAAAATTTCCTACTTTTTTTACAAAGGAGCAAATATCATGCCTGCATAAGCCATGGCCGATTTGTGGTTCATGAAAGCTGTGCGTTATTTGAAGAAAGTACATGAGTAACGGAAGTTGGGTAGGTACATGTAGTAGTTCTGCTCTACCAGCCAGGCAGCTAGTGGATGATACCCATGCCTACATCAAGAGGGTAACCATGTTTCAGCCCCAAGAGTGGGTGGCATCGTGTCCCTGGTAACAGTTGATTTGGTTCGAAGCCCAAATCAAGTGTAGCCCTCACCATAAAGTGGCCCCATCGCCTTGTGATGTTGGGCGATATCTCATATGAAAAAATAGTATACAAGTTTTTGGCTGGCATTACATATGTTGAACTTTATCTTGGTTCAAACAGTGCAAGCGCACAAGTAACAGAAGTATTGCTGGCATGACAAATGTACATGTACCTTATCTTTATTCCAATAGTACGCACACCAGTAACAAGTTTTGCTGGTGTCGCACCTTGTCTTTATTCAAATAGTAAGCACAACAGTTACGTCAGTTTTGCCGACTTGAAAAATGTTGTACCTTATCTTTATTCAAATAGCAAGCACACCAGTTTTGGCAGTTTTGCTGCCGAGTGTACCTCGGCTTGATTCAAAGAGAGTACATATAATAAGCAGCCAACATGGTCTGCATTACCAGTGCTCCCTACAAGCTTCGTCATGGTTACTCTAAAGAAAGCTGCTCTACACAGCGGCACAATATCAAATTACAAATACTCAGAATTAAAAACTTTATTATAAACAAGTGCAAATGAATATACATGGACGAAATCAAGTAAAGTAAGGAGACATTTCCTAAAATAATTAAATAAATAAAAGTTAAGTTGCATGGAAACTTTTAGTAACAAACAAACTTTCCACAAATATTTTAAAACAAATTAAGAAGGTAAAATATTTATTTCTTTTTACAAATAATACACACTTAAAAAACTATTACATATGTAGTAAGAAGCACACTTTCCACAACTCTTTTGAAGTGGCAATGTACAGACAAATTATATTTAAATAATACTGCAATATTCTCATCGTAACGTTGACTTCAACCCACGTTCAACCAGCCCAAAAGTTAATTTAAAAATAAACCTACTATGAAACCATTCAACGATGACTAAGAACATGTGGTTGAGGTGAATATAGTACATTACTATGAGCAACTCAAAATGTATCCACACTCAGTTCACAATCTAAAAGACAAACAAAGAACTTTAAAAAGTTTGCTTTTGGGGGAGGGGGGGGGGTGGTCTGCAAAAGTGATTGAACTTCAACAAAAATACCCAGTCGGAGGAACCTTACTGTATGCTTTCAGTGACTGATACAGGTTATATTATGTCAATCCAATTCTGTACAAAAAAAATTAAAAACATGAATTAGCGCCCTATTTTGTGTTGATCTAAAATAAACAATGAATAATCCTTTAATACTGAAATCTCTAATTCCTTGATCTTCCCAAGATTCATGACGCTCCGGTAGATGGGTTGACAAATGACCTGGAAGAGGCTGCTAGATACATTTATTTAAAATATGTCTTTTACTTTAATTGAAACATAATTTTGATTTTCAGTGCTTTCTTTTAACCCACAATTTCACTAAAGAAATTTATAACATTGATAATTCAGACTAGAAAACAATGTGTTTATCAGCATCGTGCACAATCCATCAACCATTTCAACCTCTCTGCACAAAGTCAATTTTTCAATGGATCACAAGATACAGATTGATGGTCGGGTTAGTGAAGTGGTATATTTCCTGGCCTTCCACCTCTAGGACCCAATTTGAATTGGGTTTCCAGCCCCTTCCTGATAGCGTGGGTTTTCCCCAAAAGAATAACGCTCTGGGATTTTCTTTCTTAGGCTTCCTTGTCTTCTCACCATGTCATGGTTTCTTTGTGCTCCCGAAGAAAAATGATTCAGGCCCTTCAGAGAAGATCATCTTGTCAAGGTCCCCGGCTTCAACTCGTTAACACACGAATGACTCGAGGATTTCTGACCTAAACGTCTTACAGAATTTGCATCATCTTCTTAAAATGCACCGGGTACCATAGGATAGGAGCTAGCTCTCGTAGGTGGCATCTTAGGAACCCGAGCAAGTTCTTCTTGAGAAGGAAAGTCGTACCTCCCGTCTCCGTTTCTCGTTGAGTTTATATGAAGTTCCTTAGTTAAGAAATAAGAAGAACAAAAATTGTCATTAAAGAGTGCAATTTACTGTTTATAGGAATGTGCATTTTTAGTGCATCTGGCCATTAAATTTAGCTACATTTTCGGTTGGATATTAACACTTAAGAGATCAAAGTGGCCATAAGTGACTTTTACAAAAATGCCCATAGTGGCCACAAATGGCTGCACGGACTGACCTATTTCCACTCAGAAGGTCAAAGTAAAGGTCATGTCCAAAAATTGATTTGTCCAATGTTTTCCATGTTAACTTAGTATTTATGTTTCTGAAATAAAACTTAGCTTTTTGTTTCATACTACTTTTTTTGACACTTTCACAAGAAACAATTTTGTCAAAAACTCAACAATATTAGCCATGTCTGGTTCCATGGTGATGATTATACAGAAATGAATGGTCTCAAAAGGGTTTAAAATAGTCACAGGACTACTATAGACCCATTGCATATGACGTCATAATATACACGCGCGGAATTTTGGGGGTCAAAACTTGCACAAAAGAATGGTACACGTGTTTACAAGCGCATTGTGCGTAAACACATACCATCCTTTTGTGCACGTTTCGACCTCAAAAATTATGCGCATGTATGCGCGCTTCGCGTTGTGCAATGAGTCTAGAGCAGGGACATAAAGAACTCCTACCAGTGGTCTGTGAATACTACGACGCATGTCCTCATAGCAAGACAATGTCATTGCCCGTCCACGACCAATGGAGGGTTTAGCCAACTGAAAGTCGGACAATCCTTTCCAACCAGAAACTGCATCCGTCTCTGTCTCAGTAACAGTCACTGGTTCCCTTGGGTAGAGCGAGTGCAGTGTTGGTCTCTTAGGGATGGCACCTTCCGAGTTTCTACCCTTATCTCTGGAAGGGGAATGCGTCTCCTTTGATTTTTCATGAATCTCAGAATCTAACCCAGGAAACTGGGTTTCAGAAGCAATGTTAATTTTTTTGTTAAGCCCAGCTTCACTCAGGACTCTGCTGTATAGGCGACTCCCAGATTTGTCCACATTTTTAGTTTCCTGTGTGGAGATTCCTCTCTGGCCCAGATAGTTTGGAGGCAAGCTCTTTGCGCTTGTCGAAAGTTTCTGTGCTAGGTTTCTCATTCTTTGATGGGGTGAAAGGCTCAGGCGTTTGGCTTGCTCTGTTTGACTGGTGAGAACTGGGTCATGGTTCAATGAGGTTTGATCGTCATCATCGTCATCGCAGTCAGTAAACTGTTCATCCTCACTATCACTGCTTTCATCTTTTGTCTCCTCCTCACAAACCGTATCTGACGAGTCCTCCTGTGGTTTATCATCCTTACCGCATCCTGCTCCACCATCACTGTCACTCCTCCCCTCTCCAGGCAAAGATAACACCATGACGTCTTCAGGAAGTCTCCGAACAGCTCCCTCAGATTTCTTAAAACCCAAAGATGTATCGAAGGATCCCTCGGTGTTCTCATTTTCTGTTGATGATATGGCTTCTTTAGGTTCGGCGACGCCTTTAGCTAATTTGACAACGGCCCTCCCATCAGCACTTGGGGAAAACACAACTGTAGTATACTCCTTCGTCTTGGCTTTCCTCTCCCCAAGATTGGTCTTCCACTCCTTCTCAGGGTTTTGTGTGTGGCCATTTGTGAATCTTGGCTGCTGAACTTTTGGGGCAGTCGTATCTTTAGGGACAGCCATTTTAGGAATGCAGAATTGTTCAGTGTTGCTTATGGATGGGTGGGGATCTGATGAGGTACTGGGAGGAGGGGTTTTTGACTTGGGTTTAACGGTTGATTCATTTGATGCATGGGAAGTTGAAGGTTGTAGCTTCTCTGCTTTAGCCATGGAAGGAGGTGCCTCTGTATGCAGGTAAAGATTGAAAAGGAAAACATATTGGTTTGACATTTCATACTCTCATCTTAAGACATATCATATTCTCATCGTGAGACATAATATACCTCATCATAAACTCTCTGCCTGTCCTCTCCTGAGAAGAGTAGAGTATACTGTTCTAAATGTCGAGACAACAAAACAGCTCTCTTCAGAGCCAACACTCCTCCCAGAAGAGATTTATACATGGTTGTACCCACAAGTTTACCGATTAATTCCTCTGTTAAAAACAAGTTAGTTTTCTCTACTCAGTAAAAAATTTTTTATAAGAAAAACAAATTGCAGGTTTACTTGGCAGTCACGCCTAGATTTATAGACTAAGCTTAGCAAGGATTTCTGTGAAACTGGTGACAGTGCTATGTCATCCACTTCTTTGAATATTACCAAAGAATGGGATCTTTAAAATCACCCAAGAGAGTCAGAGAGAATAAACAACCTGTTTTGATTGGATCAAGTCCTGTGGAAACAGCGCTGTGATTGGTCACAGGTTGATTGGTACTTGGCAGATCACCATACACTAGCCTCTCAAGCTGTCGGGGAACCACTGATGAGCTCACCTGAATTAAAGAAATCTTAATATAATCACACTGTTTAGCTTTATCAAGAGAAAGACTCTGTGAAAGCGGATAATTTTGTGTATTTATTTGGGAAATCTTTAATAATAGTTGAGCACACTAATACAACTGAATATCTGTTACCTTAAGGGACTTGCATCTAAAGTTACAGAGAGCTACAAGGTCAAATTAAGTTTTAAGATCTACTTATTTTCCAATAGAAAGAATCCTTATGAAAGTGAACAAACAAATTTAAAGTTTCTAACCTCACGTTAGAATGGTGTAAAATGTTTTATTTCATACTCTGTCAGAGCGAAATTTGAAACATGACAACATTGGGTATCAGTCAAAAGGTCAAATTCAATGCCATTTTGATTGAATATTTTTGTAGTTCAAGAAAGACCAAACAAATTTATATGAAATGTGACATCTTTGGACGTTTCCAGATTTCAACAAAATGCACACTGAAAAAACAACATTGATTTGCGCTCACCATCGCCTTCAAATAAAAACAGAGCAGCAAATTACTCACATTAGTTTTGCCGCGATTCATATCACTCATATCCCGAATGCAGCACAAGAAGACGTCGACTGATGCAGAAAACTCAGCAAGAAGATGATCCAATGTCTTCACCCGCAGATCTGGCAAGTGTCGAACATTGAAAGCAGCTTGCGATAACAGCTTGGATGATAGAGGGCGCTCCATCCACATGGAAGTTTCGTTCATCTTGAAAGGAAAACCATTGTTTTTGTTTCATTATAAAAATAAGTGCACAACAAAGGCATGACAACTTAAAGTGATATGTTCAAAACAAATTTAAGGAATTTATTGGCAGACAAAATTTGGGGCAAAATAAAAAATAATTGCTTAAAAGATGCATACTGCTGACATCCTGTTATTACTCCATTCTGGTTTTCTTCCGTTTTTTAAAATAATTTGATTTGAGTGTTTTTTTAAGATTGTGTAATTTGTTCCCTTTAGTCTTTGTTCTCCCATTTTAAATGCATTTTAGTAGTTTTTATGAGTGCTAGGATCTAGTTTTTATGAATGTGCAATGTTTTTCCCTGTAACATTTTATTCTTTTATCTTAAAGTGCATTTTTTTTTCTTAAGAAAAAAAAAAAATACTGGATCAAGACCATGCCAGAATCACCAGGACAAGTGTAACTGGTTTTTGTCAAGTCCCATCGGAAGCAATGATGGTGAAGTACCTTGCTCCGGCAGGCAAGTGCCGTGACCGCCACCTGAACCCACACTCTGCTGATCAGAAACACCAGGGCCCAATATCATAGAGCTGCTTAAGCACAAAAAGTAGCTAAGCACACACACAATAATGCTGACAAGAATAAGATTACCGGCCAAAATACCATACTACATATACCATTTGTAACTGGTGACCTGCATACTCTTGCTTAGTGGAAAATCATTAAGCAATAAAATTGCTGCTAAAAGCAGCTCCATGGTATTGGGTCCTGGGCCCAATTTCATAGAGCTGCTTAAGCACAAAAAGTAGCTAAGCACAACAAAATTATGCTTACCAGAATAAGGTTACCAGCTAAACTACCATGTCACATGTACAATTTGTGACTGGTATCCTGCTCATTTTTGCTAATAGCAGACAATTGTTAAGCAATATTTTCTGCTTAAGCAGCTCTATGAAATTGGGCCCTGAGCTTGAGTCAGTGTGCCTGACTGCTTGGCTAAGACACTCCATACCAATTCTGGCTATTGAACAGTGGAGGACAACATTTTGTCCCAAAATTCTTACCGTGTTGGCTTGATCATGAAGCAAATGTGGGTACAAGGTTTCCACTGACATGTCTAGATACTCCAGCAGACATTGGGTTAAACCACTCAGTTTGTGGGGGAGTTCACCATTGAGACGCCTCATTCTTATCAGTACATCTGCAGCCTAAAAATAGAGAACACAGTGTCTTATTTCTATTTTATACCGCACACACAAGTCCTTGTCATTTGATTGGCGAAACATGCTTCACGTGTCATCCTTTATTTTGCCGTGTTTACTTCCACGATGCTCAAATGTTTTATATTGGAGTCCTATATGGTTAATTATAGGATGCTTTGCAGTGTTGTTTCAAAAATAATTATTCCCTGCCTGTTTGTCTAAACAAGGCAAGGTTGTGTCACGGTGGACAAGGTTGGTGTCTACATGGATTTGGGTTTTTTAAAGAGTATATTGTGACTTTTTTTTTCAAATGACAAGGGTCTATGTGTGCATTAGTTAAAACAATGATTGAATGCATTCTGTTTGTGCATTGTCGCAGAATATAATCACTTGGTGAAATCTGGCTTTTCTGTATCACTCTTTTCTCTAAGTTACACATACCTGAGTGTCATAAACATTTGTTAGTTTAATTGAACACTGGTGAAACAGCTGGTCTGACGTCCATCGACTGTCATGAATCACCTGAAAGAAAATAAGAAAATATACTTTATTTGTAATACGAGCCCTTTTGAAAATGAAACACCCGGTTCAGACAAGCGCTCCAGAGTCGCGCCAAACCAATTAGATTAGGAGCGACTCTAGGTCCACCAAAATAATTTTTGGTTTCATACAGGCGAACTTAACATAACTTTTACATTAGCTTCCGCTCATGACAAGATCGCCATCTGAAACCAAGATGCTCCAGAGTCATTCCAAACAACTGCAACAGTCGATCTTTGAACTTTCAGCCCATCCAATCGCTCCATACTGTTTCAGATGTAGAACTTTTTATGTACTTTATACAACAATTTGGTTCCGCTTGACTCTAGAGCGCCTCTCTGAACCGGGTGTAAGCAGCTTTTAGTTTCCATAACTTTCTTCTTATGATAATAATAATAAAAGATTTATAAAACACTTTTACAGGGAGATAAAAGCGCTGAACAAGAGTAGGAAATAACTATGGTGTTGTAAATAAAAAAGTGTTTAACACGTTTCCTGAAAACAGTGATGCTGATGGGAATGGTGTCCAAAGTTTGGGGCCAGCTATAGACTGTGCAAGTCTAGCGCGTATCCGAACGAGAAACCACGTCAAGTGAAGAACATTCTTATTTCTGAAATTAAATCTTTGTGGGACAAGGATGCCTATTTGATTTTAACTTTTTAGAAACCCCTGACGCGGATTCGTGAAGGTCAAACGGGTGGACCCGTATCGCAATTTAAAGAGGATGCTGACGCCTCAACAACCATAGACTGCAATGAAAAGGGTTTGCTTTGCAATTACAGCATCTGGCG
>JAUELU010000036.1:31777-42644 GCA_032357145.1 Evasterias troschelii | reverse complement strand
GATCGCTCTTGAGTGGTAATGTATTTTTTATTTGTTGATACTGTGGAAAATAAAATGAACCTGAACCTGAACCTGAAGGTTTTGTGATTCATGGTGAACACATCCTCAAATTTTCTCGGAGATCAGCAAGTTTGATGCATAAGAACCTTTGCTGTTTTTGTTGTTGTTTGTCAAGTCGGGGTTTCATCGTGGCAATGATATCTTCAAAGGGAAATTATTACTGCAGAAGCTTAAACAAAATTCAGAAAAATAACACCCTGCAAAGGCACAGAAAATGTTATTGAAAACCAACCCGAAATGGTAAAAACTTGACAACCCAAAGTGTTTAACTTTACCTTAGTATTAATTTCCCAGTCCACCCTTTCCTCTATCAACTCATTCTCAAGCTTGCAGGTTTTATTTCGGATGAAAGTCCTCTGCAGCACAGCCTCCTGTGATATACTGCAAGGGAAAAAGTCATGAAATAAAGACTCAACCACAGACCTGGGCCCAATTTCATGACTCTGCTTACCGCAAGCAAAGAATAGGCGCTTACGGAAGCAGGGAATTCTGCGCTTACATCAAGTGTATTTCACGGGTTAGCAGGGAGTTTTTGCCTGTGCGCTTGCGTCATCCACGTTACTAGGCATTCTACGCTTACACAGCTAGCGCAGAAATTCAGCGCTTGCTCGGTAAGCGGAGAATGGCGATTGCAAGTGCAGATTTCGGCGGCCAAGTAGAGCCATGAAATTGGGCCCTGATGCTTTGGTAGTTTTTCTATGGTATAGGGGCGAGGGTAGTTTTAATTTCTGTTGGTGCAATTCAGAGGGCACCTAGGCAATGATCAAGGGCATAGAGATAATTACTTTCATTTCCTCCATGAAGTAACACATTATCACACCCAATAATTTTTTTTCAGGGCTTGAATTTGCTGGGGAAAACCTTTTACTGGACCAGAACTCGTTTTTCACAAGACCAGAATCAAAATGAGAAAATATTTTCCAAACAGCTTAATTATGTGGACTAGTTATACTTCAACCAGGACTAAGAGATTGATCTAATTTCTCTATTTCTTCAAACAAGAATTGAAAGATATCCTTCAGACCTCTACCCTTGCAGGTACCCATAGGTGAAGAGAAGCAATTATAGTATAACATCTTACTAAAGGACACAAGCGCCATGACATGGATTCGAAACCCACACCTTGTTGACTAATTAACCACTAAAGTTCGGTGTACTAGACTACTTGACCATGACATGCCTTAGACTGATGGCTTTGGTATTCACTCCCATGGAAGGTTTAAAGGTTTCAAACAAATCTGCAAATATGATGTACATTCGGTCTGTATGGTACAATGCACAATGAAGCACAATCCCTACTCAAATTTTATGGATGGTAAGTCTCGCAAGTACTAAGTACATTGTGCCCTGATGTTAAATATGTGGTACATCATTATATATTTCCTTACTTTGCATGTTAAAGGTATCATACAGGATTGGTAGAGCTGACAAAATAGTTGCAGACAGTGTTCATGTTTTGTGTGATCAACCATGTACATGAAATAACAAACCTGTGGAAATTTGGGCTTAATCCCTTGTGTGAGTCAGGAGAAAATAGTTTAAAACCAGGCACAGTTTTCAGCATGTAAAGACATTGTAGTAACAACCGAAATCAGCTGTTGCTTTTTTTTTTTTTGATTTTCAGATACAGTTTTTTCGAATTTGACTTTATTTTTGAGGAAAAGTTTCAAAGAAAAAAAGGTTCTAGTATGAACTTCATAACCAGTAATAAGCTTTCAGACTTAAACAAGGATGTTTTTTATCCAAGAACCAATCCTGTGCAATACCTTTAAATTTTAAAGCATCAAATGTGTAAACCCAAACTCATAAAATATTTGAATACGCGCTAGACCCGCAAAGGTCTGTTGTCAATATTTACCGGCATTGCTGACAGGATTCAAGTGTGTCAGTAGTATGACTAGATGATGCCTAAAAAAAAGAAATTTAATAAGATTAAGATGATGAGATCCTCAATAGAGCCTTCCCACCGACATCATATTTCTACAGCAACGCAGGACATCTGCCATGCTTGAGTAGTAAGTACATGTAGGACACGTTCCTGTAGTGCCATCCAGCTTTTGGTTTGGGTGCACATTTTCGCACAGTTCTGTGTGTGTGTGGGTAGGCATACCCAGAGTTGTGGGGACTTTTACAAAATGGAACAAAGGTCCCCACAACATTTTTCTTTGTTAAACTAGGTCCCCACAACGTGATTCTTTAGAAAAGGGAATAAACAATAGGAAGTCCCCACAATGGTGTGTGCAAAAGTGTGTGTGAGAGTAGTAACCACATTCAAACCGCGGACCTATAACAAAAGAGGACAATAGGTCCACGGTTGCTATCACAAAGGAAAGCATTGTGGTCTACGGTTGCTATCACAAAGAGTTGAACAAAGGAGGGTCCACGATTGCAGGCTGTTACACACTTGTGTGTGTGTGTGATACAAGGGCATGTAATTACTCCAGAATGGCGATAAAAATAGGTGAACAAATATAGGTGAAATAGCAAGCAACACTTTAAATTTTCAAAATAGCTGGCTATACTAAGCCCTAATTTTTCACAAAACCAAATCTGCGATGGCCCTATAGCCAAGTATCTTTCTTGACATACTCTGACTGTGTGCCAAATTCCATGCTTGTAATCATTAAAGACACAATTCCCCCAAACTCCTATCTGCCCCACTAGAAGAAAACATTGTTCACTTACCCTTTTCATTGCTGATAGAAGATTCTGAATTTTTAATCTGTTTACAATTTCTCTGTCGATGAGAATCTTCTTGTCATCTTTCGCTGTTCCTTTAAATGTTTGGTTCCTTCTTTGAAGGTCTAATAAAAAGAAGAATCAGAATTTTTTTTTACAGTGAAAGAGTTGAGGCTTTGTATAGTGAAAGATAGCTGTCCTGGTGTTTGGACAGATTTACGGCAGACAATTGTTAAGGCCAAACAAATTAAATTATTCTGTTTCCGGTTTCCCGACCGACCCTAACTTTATGTCGCGACCCTAAACTTTTTATTCAGCTTGGAAAAAAAAAAATGAAAACATGAAAAAAATATTTAAAAATAAAAAAATGAAAAAAATAAATGAATTAAAAAATGAAGGTACCGTGAACCAAGTGTCAGACTTTGACCAAACTAATATGTTTTTAACAAAACTGAACTAAAAAACCAGTGTTAGTGCTAGTTTTGAATCGGGCAAGTAGGGTATTTACACACTTGCCAAACCTTTTAGAATAAAACAAAAGGGCAAAAAAAAAAACACTTTCCGACCTACCGACCCTATTTTAAATTGGCATGTAATAGGAAACAGAACATTTATTTTGTTTGGCCTAATGCACGGGACAACTTTACGCATTCTTAAAAAACTAGCTGACAGGTAAGACGGCTTACGTATATATCTACCCGGACTTTCAAGTGTGTAGGGTGAACAGGCATGCACTTACCGTGATGCACTTTGTTTCACCTGTACAAAGAGGGACAACAGGTTCTGGAAAACATGCCTTGTAAAATCCCTTTCCATCCAGGGTTATTGTGTAACCCTGGATTCCAGACTTTTGTCCTGTTGTTGTACAAAAGTGGAAAACAAGAATGGACAGGCTGCCACCATTGTTTGTCATTATATTCGGCTCAATGGGAGGTAACTCTGAGCATTTAGAGATTCCAGCATACCATGGAAGATTTTCTGCCTTGGCTCACGGCTGAGGTTCTAGGAATCCCGCTGAGTGCCTACTCAATCTTCTCACATGACAACATCAAATTCCGGAGCTAATTATGAAAACCTTTGTTGTCTTTCCTTTGTCCAGTCAGGGTTTCAATGTGCCAACATTATTTTTGAAGGAAAACAATAACTCAAGAAGCTCCAAAACGTTCTTGGAAAATAATATTGCAACTGGGCACGGACAAGTTTTTTTAAAATCCCCAAATAAAGATGTTTATATTAACGCGTTTTCTTTTCTCACCAGGGTTGGTTGTTTTCTTTCTTTCTAAAATGGAAATTGCATTCTGGCAAAACATGCTCCTGTCTTTAGACACGGCTGGGGTTTCTTGCTTCATCCTTTCTTCATCATCTTTCTTGGGTTTATGCTGAGATGTCTTGAGATGTTTGAGTCTTGACTTGATGAAGTGTTGCTGGATGGAAAGTGCCTTATCACTTGATTTGTAATCTGCATCAGAATCCTGAAATAAGTAAAGATGTTTGTGATTGAAAATGAACATAATGATTCACTTGGAGAAAAGATGTGAAACATTTAATATTGAAATTAAACGTTTCAAAGTTTATATTACAATGTACATATTTAGTTTGCGGTAACACCATGTCTACTTGCTGGGTAGATTGTGTTCTTTTGAGAACTTGTCTTGCTATTTATTCTACTGCCCCAGAGTAGATTTTCGGGAATTCGGGAGACTTCTCAGTTCTGAAAGGAACTGTCCTGTTTATTAACTACTACCTGGGCGGGAGGTAGGAAATTGGCTTGGACTACTACTTTGGCCTAGAAGATCGAGGGGACTTCTTGTTATTAACTTCACTCCCGCGAAGTGAGTTGATCAAGAGCCCAATTCTCACTGGTCCATTCGCCATCACATGACAGATGCTATTTTTGCTGTTTACCAAGCACGTGTGCCAGTATCCACGCACAGGGTAAATACACATGCGCAGTAGACTGTCCCATTTGAAACAGTCCACTACACATGCGTGAAAACATAGTGAAACATTGGGTACAACTCTTGAGCAGCCTTTGTACACTGCTTCACTTGAACAACATGAACAATGGTCTTATTTTAACTTCTACTTCAATACTCGGCAGATAAGTTTGGACATAATTGCCAAGGAGCAATTATAGATAAGTGTCTTGCTCAAGGACACAAGTGCTGGGACTGAGATTAGCACCCACATTGTGTTGATTCAGCCACCACAACTTGAATTCGGTGCACTAGACCGCTCGGCCATGACACACTATAAAATACATTCTTTATGTGTTTTGCATCTTACTCACAATCCATGAACCACTGGAATCCCGGTGTGTACTGTAATAGGACGATCTCTCTGTTTCAGATGAAGACGTTCTTCCTTCACCATCTGACCTCCTCCATCTTCTCTTCCTGGAATAGTCATTATCATCCGAGATGGATTCTAATGTTCTCCTGGAGTCCACAAAGGAGGAGCGTCTTGAGGAGTCAGTTGCTGTCTCCCTAGAGTCTGTTTCATCATAAGAATTCCTGGATGTAAGTTCCTCCGTTGCCTCAGAGTCTGAAATAGATCTAATAGTGGCAGCATCTTGAGATGATGAAAGGTATTGATGGCTGATTTCCTCTACAGTGTGAATAGATGAGGAATCGGACATCTTCAACTTGTCAACTCCATCTCGGTGGTCCCATCCTGTGATGAATAATAATATAAAAAAAATAATTAATGGCCTGTTGTTTTGACCCCAGCACAAGCAGAGTCTTTCTGGAAGGCTAAACGACACCAAACCACACATAAATAGGTGGATAAGCGTAACATAAACAGTCAAGTGGAAATACATGAATAGAGAGAGAGAGAGAGAAGCAGAAAGCATACAGGGTGGGGGGAGGGGATTAATGAATAAGGAGATAAAGGAGGGGGGGGGGGTGGAGAGAAGGGGCTGCACAAGTTGGAAACACAAAGAACAAAATCAAAGCTTAAGGAGGGAAGAGGAAGAAAAAGTAATATGGTTTGTCTGATTTTGGTTAAAGTTATCTTTTCTTCTTCTGGGTGCATGAATACTTGAACGCAGAATTTAGGGTGTGGATGTGAAATGTTTGGCAAATAAGGGGGGATTTGGAAAACGTATAGTGTTTTACGGAGACCTAAAATGTTACACAGGGGAGCCTCATGTTTCTAGATTCTAGAACTACCTAGGTGACTACACTAGTATAATGAGAGATTGTGGCAAATTACATTTTACTTACTTTATTTCATCTCAAGGCATAAAAGAATACAATTTGTACTTATTATGATTTATGCATTTTTTGAATATAAAGATCAGAATAATAACATTTTAATAACACCACCTACTAGAGTTAGTTATTAGTAGAGATGCAGGGGACCCACAAAAAGCAAGCTTGTTGAGTGCGAGTCCCCTGATTGTTTAATACTAGTTTAATTGAGGTAGATAAAGTAAATCATAAACAAATAAAGTGGTCAGGTCGTGTTGCTGTTAATTCTGGTAAAAATTGTCTGGAGTGCTGGCGTATGTCATAATGTCAGTCACTGAACTTGTCGTCGTGACTTATGTGTTGTGCAGAACAAGGTGAGTGTTGTGTGTAGCAATGATGATTCATATTTAGCCCACGTTGGACTCCTCCGTTGCATACAACGCGTGGCACTGACGTCCTACCAGGCTGGGCTAATTTTAGCCCCAATTAGGGCCAATCCACTCTGTATCCTTGGCCCTAGTGCAACTGCAATCAAATTCTTGTGCCCCCTGGTTTGTTTTTTTCCGGGCCAATCTGCATTATAAAAACTTACCGATTTAGTGCCAATATACTTGTAAATAGCCGGATAGGTGGAATTTTTAATTTTGGTTCTAACGTTTTGGGTGAAAATTACGAGATTTACGAGAGTGAACTTTCAAAAATATCACATTCAGCTTTGGACAAGCAATCGGGGGGGGGGGGGGGAGGGGGGGGCTATTTCACCGAAGTGAAAGCTAGTGTAGTACATTTATGTCAACAATTTACTCGGACTTGGACTACAATGGTCCATATCTCAAAAAAACAAATTGCCATAACTGTATTTGATTCTCAAAATAACTATTTACCTCAGTCAACTATTACATCCACAACTTCCGACCATTCACGTTACAATTTTGTTTAGAACCGCAGCGCGCAAAAACAAGTTAAATAGACTGGTACCTTAGCTATAATACTGCATTTGTGTACAAATACATAATAACTAATATGGATTTTAGACTACAGCCTTACAACACCTACCTTCCCTGGTGAGTTTACAAAAGTAGATTTGATTGGACAATATATTAAGTCTAGCCAATGACAGCTGTCGTTATATTGAATGCTGTGTCGCGGGAAGTTCCCAACTCTTGCAATGCATTGCATGTTTTGAGCTGAATGACGACTGAGGGGGAGTGAGTGACACATTTTTGCTGCAGAAGAGCTCTGTGTTTGGTAAGGCAAAACAAGGGAAAAGATTTAGATTTTCCTAACGTCACCCGAAAAAAGGGTAGAAGGTTTAACCATGGTTTGTCTTGAGTTGAAAATATTATATAATCATGGCCCGTTATATTGAATGCTGTGTCGCGGGAAGTTCCCAACTCTTGCAATGCATTGCATGTTTTGAGCTGAATGACTGAGGGGGAGTGAGGGACATATTTATTTATTTATATACATACTTCTTTATTTGTTTATCTTTACTTTTACTGTTATTTTACTTATTTATTTTCGTTTTATAAATCAGTTATTTATTATTTATTATTGGTTTTGTATAAATATAATTATCTGCTTTTAATTGCGTGTACTATATACTTATGTTAAAATCTATATTTATTTCATTGTGTACCCCAGATCATGTGGGGCAACAGATCTAAGGATCACAGTATGTATTTGCTTTTGTTGTCCCTTGCCCATCTCGGCTCGGGGTACATGTAAATTGTCTCGAAAGAGGCCGGGCGTACACACAACCTCCAATGACACTGGCGAGCAATTTGGCAAAGCATGCGACTTGAATAATATGTTTTGTGCGATTCCAATCGATTGGCAGACTATTTAATTTAATATTGTATTATTAATTTAAACTTATTTATCTTTTTATAACCCTGTATTGTAGTTGTGTGCCAGTGAAAATGCGTAATAAAATAAATCTTCGGAACATTAATTCATAAAGTAGTTGTCTGACCCGTTGAGTTGTCTCGGCGGTCCGATTTGTCTGATTCACCCGTCGATCCGTCGAGCTGTCTCGCTGTCGAGTTGTCTGACCCGTTGAGTTGTCCGACAAACCCCCAGTTTTAATTCGTCAATGACACCCCCCTTTAATCATTTAATCATTAGCCAGCTGTGACCCAACAATTGCGACACGATGGAATTTTGGACATAAAAATGATATGGTTATCGACATTTGACATTATGTCATTAGATTCTTTGTTTCATCGAGAGAAAAACTTGTTAAAGGGACACATCTGTTAACTGTTAACATAATTAGTCATGTAAAATCATAGACAATTATTTCTATAGACGGTTTTTATATTTTTTTATACAAAAATATCACGTAATTAATGAGAAATGACTGAAAAATCAAAAGCGGTCAAAGGTCAGCGTATACACTTTACCAGCCGTTGCAAGTGTCAAAATTTTGTTCAAAAATGTTGCAAGTAGACTGGTGCTCTGTTTATGTAAGTGTTTTACTATGGCAAGGCATGATGATCCAGTCTACGTTATCCATCTGAAAGTGTGTCCTTTTTAGTGTTAGTTATTTACAACGGGCCCAGAGTTCTAATTTGTCCTAATTTCAAATTAGTTTGGGATAAAAAATAAATAAAAATTGACTAGAGCGGGATTTGAACCAACCTCCTTCAGGTAAATTTGCTGGTGCTCTACCAACTGAGATATCTAGCTAGCCCTATGTTGGCGGTAATTTCCATATTTTGTCAATATCTTTGTTCAGTCGGGGATGCCAGTCAGAAAACATTCAAGCGTATTTGCTTCTGAAAGATTTATGAATGTTACACTTACAAGTTACTCTACAGTGACACAATAAAAGGCACGCTCTGTACTCCTCTTTTTGAAGTTATGTTTTCAATGTTCGCACTCGAGGTCAAAATTCAAAAGTGTCGCATAATAAGTGGGAACAGAACATTGCCCTCTAGGCCACCACTACCAGGATATGGAAAAAAAGTGTTGTAACTTAATGTGCTGACTGACTGTATAATTTTGCTACTTGTGTGCGTGTCATTTTTAGAAGAGAGCGCTAGATCTGTGGGTATAACAATATTTTGGATGATTTTACTATTGCCAGGAAAACATCCACTGCATTAGGGTGTGTACAACATTGGTAAATTATAAAATATAAATGTTAACAGATTTGCACCTTACATGGTTTTAACATGGTCATGGTGGAAAACTTCCTTTTAAATAACTTTGCTTGAAATGCTATAAGTTTTAGGAAATGAGTAAAACACTTGGTCTTTATAAAATTCAATGTTTGAAAACAGTGAAAATATATAGGCTAATGGGACTTTTTACTATTTTCTCATGACTCCTAAGACCGATTTAGCTTAATTCTTATTTCCACAGGTTTGTTATTTCATGTATATTGGGTCACATCAAGTGTGGATACTGGTCTTTGACATTTACCAATGTTGTACATACATAAAATTTATAGTCTTAAAACATAATTACTGCTCGTGTGGATTTTAATACTGTTATGTACCTGTGCTTTGAACATTTACATCTTAGAATGCTGCAGTGATCTGAATATTAATATTCTCCACCGGCAATGTCTTCGGTCGAGAAACTGAGCATCCGAGGTATAAGGAGTTTTGGTCATGAGGACAATGAGCGACAAGTTATTGAGTTCTATCATCCACTGACACTTATAACGGGTCAGAATGGCGCCGGCAAAACGGTAAGAAAGCATGCTAAAAATTGAGTCAATCAATCATTGAGTCACGTCAATCTAGGTTTGATAAGAAATGTGGTTGAAAACCATGGTCTGAAAAATAAGGTTTTTTCAAACAGTACGCAACTTTCATCAAAATATGTGCAATCTTGCTCAAGGAGCAGATTTAATATTAACAAAACAAAATAGTTTGACCATTATAATCTGCACCCCTGTCTCCTGACGATGACTAGAGCAATCTAATTGAAATGTTGAAACCAATTAAGAACTCACTTTGCAGTAGTGAAGTTAATAACGAGAATTCCCCTCAATCCACCATGCGAAAGTAATAGTCATGGCCGATTTCCTACCTACTGCCCAGGTAGTAGTTCATAAGCAGAGCAGTTTTTTTCAGAACTAAGAAGTCTCTCGAGTTCCTAATAATCCATTTTGCGGCAGTAGAACAATTTTCAAGACAAGTTCTCAAATAAAAAAATCTACCTACAGTGTAGCAGGTAGGTACACACATGGTGTTACCACGAACCAAATATACAAACATAATAGAAGATTAAAAGATCACTGTTGAATATATTTCAAATAAGTTTGTTGTAACTAATTAGATAACACATTTTTAGCACTGAAGACTTGAGTTTTTAAATAATAATTAATTAGTAAAATGTATGTTATTTTTGACCCACTATTCAGACTGTGATTGAATGTCTCAAGTATGTGTGCACTGGTGATATGCCGCCGGGAGCTAAAGGAGCTGCCTTCATCCATGACCCAAAGGTAAACTACAATAATAACAAGAATAAGGGCAGGAAATAATGTTGGCTATGCGGCAGTTACAGGTGGTATGGCTTCTGACTGGCACCCCTTATACAAAGAGACTGGCACCCCTTATACAAAGAGACTGGCACCCCTTATACAAAGATAACGACAAAATAGGGAAACTGACAACATTAAGGCTAGATCTAGCTCAGTTGATAGAACACTGGCACGTTAATTCGGGGGGTCGCAGATTCAAGTCCTGCTGCATAAAATTTTTCTTTGTTCAACCCAAAGTTACTAAAAAATTTACCACGTCAGTTTCCCTTTTGTTTTATTACTTGAAATACTATCCAACTTGACATTTCTTCATCATCTACTTTGGGCCTACAGTTTAATGTACCAGGCACTGCTGAGAATAGACCTTTATCATGCTGCCACCATCTTGGTCATGTTCCCTGTATCTAATAACAGTAATGGATGCTGACTGTCA
>JAUELU010000035.1:212562-223872 GCA_032357145.1 Evasterias troschelii | reverse complement strand
GACATATCGCCATTAGCAAAATATTCTGTCAAAAGATTCGACAAGTTTCCGTTGTCATGTTTGGACAAACCGAGCACAAACGACTCGTTCAGAGCTGCTTGCAAAATCGACGATACCTCCGATGTTTTGTCCATAATCTGCCTTGCTCCGCTCCCTTTCACTTGACCCATCTTCGTTCTTACTAACTATTTGATTTACAACTATAATTTACAGGTTTACTTGTTTGGAAAATCACAAAACTCCTTATTAAAGTGTCTAGAAAATCGTCGAAAATACACTCCAAGACACCAGTTCAGCCGGTACATTGGTACATCGCATCATCAACAGCGAGTTTATGCTAAGTGCGCATGCTCAAAAGATAACGTGTTGCAAACTGGCCAATAGCGATACTTGTTTTAACGAAACTCGGCAACAAGTGAAAAGTTGTTTACATGCAAGTAGTCAACTTAAACGATCTCCCATTGGTTTAAAAAGACGAGCATGGAAAATGCGAGTCCTGAACCAGATTGTTTAGGTCATAACCTTTACGGTGATACCAAAATTGTGTGGGGGCGTGGGGAAATGCACTATTGAAAAAGCCGTTTTTACAGGCTTTGTTTTGCAATTCAATCGTGCTAAAAGCAATCTTTGTAATTATTTCTATACACAATTGTTTTACAAAATCGACAAAAAAACACATTTCTGAGTGAAAGATTAAGTTAATAATTAGAGAGGTTAAAAATTGATAGTTGGTGAATTTGAAAACCCCAAAACTCCAAAATGGTGAAATCTGGCCGAGATTACTTTACAAGCCCTGTGTTAGAAATCAGAAAACGCGACTTTGTCTGGGTTTCGTTGGAGCAGGTCACAATTAAATTTTGAATAAACAATCTTTCGGTTGGGAGTAAGCTTGAAGGTTTGGAGGTCACAGTGTGAACCATGCGTGAACAGAACTTTCCGTGTCCCCCAAATTCTTGTAAACTGTTGTTAAGTTTAGCCAGGTTTAAGGATAAAACCTTAAGCCAAACAAAATAAATGTTGTGTTTACGGTAAATGACCTTTATGAATGGGAGTAAAAGAGTGGTGACTCGATATCGCACGGCCACGACCCTGCAAGGTTTTAAACGGTTGTTTAAGAACTCGTCGCCACTCTTTAATTCCGTTATTTAATGCCCACCGAGCAATAGGCTAGCTCTTGCCCAGTCAAAACAGGAAACCTTGGGAGTGCAATTCTGCAGAGGGTATATCATTTTCATAGTGTATTTTTTTACAGTTCTTATTTGGTAACCTTGTCTCACTATAGGAACTGATACAAGGAGGCCATCTTTCAGGTCAAGCATTGCAAAAGGGTAAGATGATTGGCTGAACGCTGCTCCTAGGGGCCAGGGGCAACCGTGTTGTTTTGTTTGACCTCAAAGATTGCTGCCATGCAAAAGTCCACTACAGTCTTGCCATTCTGACAATTGTGCCAACTACATGTTGTGGTAAAGTAAATGAAGTACTTTCTTTTAGAGAATTTGTGTCTTCGTTGTACATTTATGTGATTATGTGATGTTGCATTATCTCATATGAATTTTCATATGATAGATTAGTATCTCATTAATTTTTGGATTGGAACCTTTTACAATTATCATGACTTTTTTGCACTTTTAAGTGCAAAAAAATACATAAAAATGGTATTTAAAAATACATGTAATATGATTGAAGAATAATGTAGAAATTGTTATTTTACTGCTCTTTAATTAAAAACATTTCATTGTGTTCAAACCAGAATTGCTATTTTAGATTGTATATTCATACATGTATATGGTGGTACTGCATGTTTGCCAATAAATCTGGAAATAGCTTCTGAAATATAGTTGTAAACTCAAAAAGCCATTCACCCCAACCTTTCATCACCCCCTAGCCCAGGAGATTCCTCCGTCTGTCACAATTGAATGAAGACAATGTCCAACTCCCAACCCCCCTCAAACAAAAATGCAGTTTAAAAAAATGATATAGCTGTACCATGGGCATGTACACCTGTCTCCCCCACTGAAAACCAATGCCTAGCTGTCCATGAATGGTTTGAAGCAGTCTGTCTGCACCCGGCTGTACTTTAACTGCCTATTTACAGTACCGAGCATACAATGGCAGGGATGCAATTGAAGGGACTCTTAGACCTAGACCAGTAAGTAAGTGTCGTGCTATTAAATTTAACTGTAAAATTAATGTAATGAGCAAACCCTAGTATAAATGACTGTTGGATTAGATTTATACAATTCAGGACATTTATAGGTTTTCCTGGTCAATTTCAACAAAAATCTATTAATTTTAACTCCTGGCTCATTCAATTTCGTTTGAAAACGAATACTCCGTTGAAGCAGCATTCAACAGTTTAAAGGAGTCATTCAATTTCACCAGTTTAGCATTCACTGGTCAAATAAGATCATTCAATTTCATCAGACCGCAAGACTCATTCAATTTCGTAAAAGCCAGCGGCAAGAGGTGGTCAACCATTCAATTTCATTAATGGGCAATCTTTTTCAAAATGTTTGCATTCAAATTCAAATTCTATGCTATATGCCTTCTGATTCGTAGCTGCCTGTAATAAAGGCAAATACTTTTAGGGAAAACTTATTTCTACACTGTTTCGCGTTATCTCCAATTTTAGGCCTAAGCGATTTTGAATGAAAAGGTGGCTGCCCTAGGTTGGTACAGAGTAGTGAATACCGATTGAAGCATTCAAGAATAACCAGACATGACTAGGCCTACCTACAACTAGCAGGTTGCGTTTTTTTTAAATTTGTTAAATGACGATTTAAACAAAAAAAAGTATTTTATACTTTGATTGCCCAGTAAACGACATTATTTGAATATATCCTCTTATCCGTAGCTGAAATATTATTTTTGAGTACTGTCAGTCATCACAATGAACGATGAAGTAAGTGTCTGTTTCGTCTGATATTGTAAACACGTGGTTGTAGGCTTAGCCACGGGCGTTTCGTGTACGAATTCAAAACAAGAAAATCAATTTCACCTTAATCGTCATTAAAAATTTAAAAAACTGTTTAAAATATGATTTGAATAATTATGATGTGTTTTAAAAGTATAATCTCAAAAGGTTATCAAGTCTTGGCACTATTGCCGTCAAAATCCAGCAATATGGTAAATTAAAGAGAAAAAGAGAATGCAGCTTCCCTATCTTTGACGAGATCCCACCCCGACCAAACCACGTTTGTGGAGACCAAACCAAGCTCGAGGTAGGCTTGATTTCAAGTCTGAGACTGCGATTATTTCTCTGCATCGGCCACGCAAATTCCCCCACAGATTGGCTGGATATTAAGCGCTCTAGGTTCAAGACGGAGATTTATCCACAAGAGGGCGCTGTTTCAACCAATAATGTATCGGCTATCAGGACGACTAAAAACCACGATCACAGACTTGGAACCAAGTCTACGCTTGTTGAGATCCTCCCACGTTTGGCCAACGGTTGGGCCCGATTTATATCACGCTCTCGAGAAGCGGCATCTATCGAGCACAAAGTATACGTTAAAACTTGGAAGTTTTGAATTTTTTTTTTTTTTTTTTGTATTCACCATATGAATGTATACTACTCTGAGAACATTAAAATGGTTGAAAACATAAATTTTTGTGTGTATCTACTGTGTTTTTCCTCCCTTAACGTATTCTTGAAAAAAAAAAAAAACGACCGACCGACCCTCCAGATTTTTTTGATAAAAAGTTATTTTTTTTTTAGGCCTAATCATAACCAAACTTACAAGCCGAAATGTCTGGCACGTCAGATCATTGAAGGTTAAAGAAACCAAATTCAGATAAATATAAACGAATAGAAGAAATATATCAAACACATGAAGAAATGGACTTGTGAACGAAATCCACAAGAAAACAAAAATATTAATTTATCTTTAGATTTTATAACGACCCCTTAACATTTTAAGCTTTTGTTCCCTTTAAAACATTTGTTAACTTCAAATTTGACATGGTCCGGGCATTAGCAGAAAACAAAGACAAGAACAAAAATACCAGGGCAAAAAATCTCAAGACTTTCGCAAAAGAGTTAGTTTTCATTTTAAAGTTATTGGGTGCAGGTTTTAACTTTGAAGTGTGTAACAAAGCTAAAGGAACAGCAGACTGGTTTTCCTCCAGCGTTTTTCCAATTTCTTGTGGAGTCTCTTGGTATCGGCAATCTCCAGGGAATACCATGGGTTGGCTGGTCTAATGGTAATACAGCGAGTTTTTAGTGGAGCATGCTTTTTCCAGAATAGACTTGGAAAGTGTAGAGTTGTACTGATCTATGAGTGACGGGTGGGACGGGTTGGTAAACAATTCTAAACAATTCTGACTGGCTGATATCGTTGGAAAAACTATCATGGTCAAGAGATCCGTATTTCCGATAGGAAATATGCTTCTTAGTTGGTTGAGGTTTAGTCAGATTTAGTGCACAATGCAAAGCAGCATGATCTGTCAGAAAACTTGCAACATCCACTGAATCATTTAGGTTGTCCGTGGGTCGCGCAAAGACAAGGTCCAATATATAATATGACACAACATAGGTTACAGCTCCATAAACATCAGTAATATACTGAATATCTAGATTAGCATTCCATAGTCGTGATAAGGCTGGATTATACTGGTTTACCCACGCATCGCTAGGATTCCGCTTTAAAACTATACCAACTTTTTTACTCATTTCTTTATTTGCTTTCTCAAAATCATCTTGTGTTATTCCAATGGCTTTGAACATTTCATGCACAGACTTAAAGTTCAGGTTGTCATCAAGTAAAGCATCACGTACTGATTTTAACAAATCGGCTGCAGTGTCATCAGTATCTGCATCTCTTTCACATGCTGATATGCTAATATCACATTTTTCTTGATTTCCTTCTAAATCTTTATCAATAGTTTTCTGTCTAGTCACAAATGTTCTCTCAGATGGAGGTCTCGGAAAGTTGAATCTGCATTCTGTTCCTTTCTTCTTACAACTCTTTGAATGTCTGCTGCTGTGCATTTGAACATTTGAAATTATTTCATTCAATTCCTCATCTTCTTATTTTGCTGGCAAATCACAAGATAAATACTTATCAATAAATTGAACAACCTTTTCATCTTCATCCTTATTTAGTTTCGGAGCGTCTTCAATCCAGAACAAACAATGTGTATGAGGGGAACCTCTCATCTGAAACTCAACTCTGTAAAAGTAGTCTTTGACCTTTCCAATAGGATTAGCATCTGACATTATCACCTCTTTCAGAAAAACATGGAATCTTCTATCAAACATTCTGGCCACAGTGACAGGATTACTTTTCAGTATCATACATTTATCAATCCAGTCCAACTCATCTATTGTTCTTGAATTTCCTTGTTGTTTCAATATTGTATTTATGACTTCAGGCCATCTCATATCAGCAGCAGAAAATGAACAAAACCAAGTTGGTACACCAAGTTGTCTTATCATAGCTAACACATAATTTTTAGTTGAAGCCCAGTAAGGAGGAGTGCCACGAATTGGTTTCAAAAATTTGTAACCCTTATCAGATTTCAACATATTTCCTAATTTCTCCTTGTCATTCAGCATTGATGCAGTCAATCTATGTCCATCCCGTGTTCTGAGTGCTAAAGAGACACATGACAACACTTGTTGAATTTCTGACAAATATTGAGCATAAAATATATAATCTGTGCTTTGTGAAAATCTGTTGTCTACATTCATCAGTCTGTTATGCAAATATCTACAAAGAGTCAATTTAATATCACGTTTATCACTAAATATTGGACTGCCTTTAGGAAATAATCTAGGAAAGCATTTGGCTTCATTTCCTTCTTCCATTAAGACTCTTACTGGATTATTGCCCAATGTCTGCTGGCTGCATGCAAGAATCAAGCTTGACACCACATAACCTTTCCTCATCAGTAACTTCTTCAACATCCTCAATAATGGTACATTGCGCTTCACAATCTTTGTCACTATCGCTGCCATCTTCATTTGAGTTTTCAGGTATAGGATTAATCCATTCTTCTTTTATTTCAACATTATTGTACCATTTATTATTCTCCTTTAAATAAAGCAATGCTTCAACAACATATTCTTTATTGACAAATTTATACTCATAGTATCCTTTATATGACAATTTGCGTTTCAATTTGATACATATTAATTCATGCTCATTGATTCTTGGCAATGATTGTACTGATTCATTCACATTAGCTGGCACACAAATACAAGGTCCAATTACTCCGTTCTGACCACCCTTTGGAAGATTAACTATTTTCATGAATGCAATATTACGTGCTAATAAATGCTGTTCTAATGTATTGAGTTTCTTCAATTCTGGTGGTATTTCTTTTAAAGCCAAATTGTTCAGACTTGCTTCTGCTGGTATTCTGTTTTTAATTAACTTCCTATGACAGGTGTGACAAACCCATAGACATGATCTCGATCCAGACAAAGTACATTCTCCTGTACTACATTCTTCATTGCATTTATGAACATATTTCTCTGAAATGTATTCTGAATTTTTATATTGATCTTTCTTACACTTCAAAACTTGGTTTTTATACAACAGTTTCAGACACACAGCACAAACACAATCTGGTCCTGAATTTAATTTGCTCCTAAAATTTGTGATAACATTAACTACAGATTTTTGCGCTTTCTTTTTATCAGCTTTTCTTTCCACACTCCTTTTAATAACTTTCTCTTTGTATAAGGGACTACCATGGTACTTGTGTTTAATGGTGCCAATAACTTTTTCTCTGTATAGTTGATTTCCGTGATATTTGCTTTTTATCCCTTTAATCACTTTCTCTCTGTATATTTGATTTCCGTGATATTTGCTTTTTATCCCTTTAATCACTTTCTCTCTGTACAGTTGATTTCCATGATAATCTGTTTTGATTCCATCAATCACTTTCTCTTTGCCTAATTGGTTGCAATGGTACTTTTGTTTAACACAATTTATCAATTCTTTTTTTATTCAGAATTTGTATGATATTTATGTTTCGTAGTATTTTTTAAATTCCTTGCATATTTTGTTTGTATGGTATCGCATTTGATTCCCTTTAATTAATTTTCTTTTATAGCAAACATCAGAATGATATTTTAATCTCATTCCCTTGATTTTCTTCATTCTGTATTCTGCATTGGAAATGTAGTTCTTTTTCATGTTATCTTTTATTTTCTCATTGTTTATGCAACTTGAATCTCCAAAATATTTAGCTTTCACAGCAATAATTGTTTTTTGCCTGTGCTTTTCATTTCCATGATATTTCATCTTGTTATACTTGCATTTACTTTCAAGTTCATCCATGGAAACTTTACTATTTAAATATTGTTCTTCATTAAGAACATTATTTTGTTTGAACTGATCTTGACTTCGTTTCTTCCTTTTTCTTTCTTAATCCTTTTTTCTTCTCAAATCTACACTAATTCTATGCTTACGCTTCTTTCCTTTTGATACTTTACTTTGTTTACTCAAATTTTTATCATCCCGTTTGTTTTCATTCAAATTAACACTGCCTTCTGTAGTTTTACCATTGGTTACATTTTCAATCAAATTGTTGTCTTCATTACTCGTATGACAAACACTACATCCAGCTAAATCAATTGACTCTCCTTCAATAAGATATTCTTCCATTGGTAATGAATGCACCAACAACACACATCATAATGTATTCCATGAGTGTGATTTAGGTAAATGCCTTCATTTGAGGTAACAGCACCTATACTCTCAATGTGTCCAGAAAATACATACCACCTACTTGTATGACCAAATATATATATGTCAGTTTCAAGCATATGTGCAGCAGCCATGATCTCTACTTCTGTAGCCCAAACGCCTTAACAAAACATGCTTTGCCTTCTAACATAACTTTCAACATCATTGAATTCTTCTCGTAAATATGTCTTGTAATAATTAGCATGTGTCAACAAATAGTTAACAGTTGCTAATCTCATTCTCAAATGGCTACGTTCAGCTCCTGAAATGGCAAATGACACAGCTCTGAAGAAACAGTTTCCATCACCTTGAATATTTCTTAAACGATCAGGATGTCCCATTCTGTCACATGCTTGAAACGCAACAGACTGCGAATAGACTCTGGTAATTCCAAATGACTTGCACAATGTCTTCTTAGCTACACAACTTAGAGGAACAAATTTAAAACCAGCTGCTTCAGATACCATGATCATTTCAACATCACTACTGTCTTCACTTTTATCATAACTTGAATCACTGTCGACATGTGTCAAACTACATGTATCAATAAAGTCACTTGTGTTTTCACATGGTGGTTTGCCATCTTTAATATCATCGCAACAGTTGTCTAGCAGTTCACTGGCCACCTCTTTACTTGTGTCACACATGTTTAATTCAATGATCTCAACTTTGGCATCACCCTGTTCAGCTGTGCTACATGCTGTTGTTTCACCATTTTGACACAAAGTCACTCCTGTAATTTCAAACTGTTCATTATTTTGCAAGTTCATAGATATTCGCAACTCAGTACAATACCTGCAAACGTCTTGCCAGTTCGGTGTCAGTTTTAATACGCTCCTTCCATCTTGAACTTGATACCCATTATGATTTCTGGAATGTGAATAAAAAATACAATATATACCATCTTGGGCAATGACACCAAATGTGTTTGCATTAAAACAAATGAAACAAGCATTATATCTCTGCAATGTCTGCTCGAGTGCTCTATCTAGCTGCATCAACTTGAACTTGGCCAAATTACCGTCGTCTCCAAACATTCCAGTGACAGACTCATGATAAATCATTGTGTAGCTCTTGTCAAAAACTAATAATTCACTGGGTAATTCATTAACTAACAAATATTTATTATTGTTCATAGTGGAGCTTCTGGATAAATGACCATACAATTCATTTCCGGTATTCAATATCAAATCCATGCCATAACTTGTCCACTGTCAGTTCTTTAACATGACTGTACATTATTGCACATAAGCTATTTGCAACACACTGTTTCCCAGTATTTACACCAAACTTCAAATGGCCTTGATGGAAAGATCCCTGTACAGTAATATTGTCCATTTCCTGTGACTTCACATCTTTCTTCACCCTTTTCTCATTACATTCTTCATTAGGAGACAAATACCTCTTTGACTTTTTAGGTTTCGGGGAAACTTTTTGTTTCTTGCTCACATCCGTCACTCTTTCTTTCATTTCAATTCCTCTTACCTTTTTGGTCAACTTATTTCCACTTGAATTTTCTAGTGACGGTTTGTCCGATTTCTTCTTTCTCAAATAATATCCTCCGCTTTGTTCAATTATTTTGTTATCCTGCTCCTTGAAATGTTCTCATTATCTGGTTCTACTATTAATCCTTGATTTTGTTCATCCTTTATTTCACATACCTTATTCGAATCTGAACCTTGCGTCTGCAATTCTACATGGACATCTTTGAAGTACTGTTCAGCACCACTGTGTGATTTCAAGTCATACATGTTCTCGCCTGTAGCTATACCAAAATCATCAAACATATTATCACAATATATGTAATTTGATTGGCCACATTTCGAACAAATCCAATTCGCTTTTTTCTTCATCAACACTTCTTTCATGTCAGTAAATCTTGTACAACTAAGATTGTATGATACCAGACATTTATGTCATCACAGATCCAGCATTTCTTGATCAAATCAACTTCACTCTTTACTTCATATGCATTGTCCTCATGAGTAACCGATTGCTTCCGCTTTTTCCCACATTCCATCTTCAAATGTTTACTGATATTACAAATATTTGATCCATCTACATAAGCTTCTGCATGTATTTTCACATTTTTGTCAAGCAACAGAAGATATGTTATTCCTGCATGTCTTTGGACAATACAATTCATCTTGCTAATCACTTTACTCAGAGTTCTCTTAGTATGGCCATATATATTCTTTTGTGCACTCTCTCTTGCTTTCTTCTCCGACTTACTTATACAAAGTTCTACCACTTTACCCTTTTTCTGATGATTATACAACAACTTACACTTTGCATTTGTTGTCATTTCTTTGCTCTTTCTTCGATCCTGCTCTTTGTTGGTGTTTGTTTCACATACTTGTTCAGGCACACAATTATCTATTATGGCACTTTGTCTACAGCAATCACACTTTTCCTTCCTGTTTCGCTTTTCACTCTTACTCTTACTCTTTCCCATCTTTCTTGGTAGGTCAGTCACTCGCTTACTTTTGCCACAGTAATATGTCATGAGAAGCTTTTTTCTGCAGTATGCTTTTACCTTGTTACCTTTCTTCTTGTACAGTAACTCAACAACATTATTCTCAACTGTCTCTCCATTATCTTTACCAACACAGATCTCCACACTTGTTCTGCTTATCATGGTCATATCTGCAATTGAATACAACAGTTACTCCAAGATTAAATACAACAGTTACTCAAAGATTGAATACAACAGTTACTCAAAGATTGAATACAACAGTTACTCAAAGATTGAATACAACAGTTACTCCAAGATTAAATACAACAGTTACTCAAAGATTGAGTACAACACTTACTCCAAGATTGAATACAACAGTTACTCAAAGATTGAATACAACAGTTACTCAAAGATTGAATACAACAGTTACTCCAAGAATGAGTAAAACAGTTACTCCAAGATAAACATCCAAATAAATTCACATACAAAATGTTGAGCACAATTCCTCTAAGATTTACTCTTACATTAACTTAAATTATTCCAAGATAAAACTCAAAGATTTACTCTAAGATAAAACTCCAAGATAAAACTCCAAGATTTACTCTTAAACACAACTCCCAATATTTACTCATAAGATAAAACTCCAAGATAAAACTCCAAGATTTACTCTTAAGATAAAACTCCAAGATAAAACTCCAAGAAAAAAATCCAAGATAAAATTCAAAACAAAAGCAACAGAGCATTTCAAATGAAATAAAATGATACCAATGTCAGCAATGTGTACATATACCTGTATACTCACCAATGACACATTCATTAATGAAAGCACACCTCAGTAGCCGGTAGCATCTATCACCACTGTTTCCTGTAAACATACAAACACATAAACAAACAATTATTATTACAAAAATAAAGATAATCACATTTTAACTACATATTTACACTGCGAGGACCTGGTCATCACTGTATGGTAATGACTGGGTTGGTGACTGAATACTGTTAATAGCAACCAGCCTTAATAAATTGTGTTACATCTACCAACAAAAAAGGCCGAGTCCTCATTTTGGTAATATCAATAATGACTAGAGATAGTGATTGTAACTAACAATCACAGAGCTGTTCCGGTAATTATTTTAATTTCAAGCTTTCATAGCTACA
>JAUELU010000035.1:201286-212462 GCA_032357145.1 Evasterias troschelii | reverse complement strand
AAAAGTAAATGGCCAGATATCACCTAGCCTCGTCATTACAACTGATGATAACCTTGTTACATCTTCTCATGTCGTGGGCTTTGGGCGCACCGAGATGCAGGGGGAGGTGTGCAATATGTATTTTAATTTAACCCTCCTTTGTAAAAAGTACAATTTGTTATTCAGTTGTTTGACCCCTTCAATTTGTCTAGGTTGGAGGGTTTTGAAAGGTCGACTATGTGTCGCTATGTATAGTACAGTAAAATTTGTATTGTTTGACATACCAAAACATTTCAACAACAAAAAAGCAATCCTACATCCCCCCCCCCGACCCCGATCTTACACCCCACTCTGCCCCCCGGTTTTCTGGTGTGGCAAAAAGAAAGGTAATCCTACACCCCAACCTGGTTTGGAAAAATAACCAGTCAATCTTGCACCCTAACACCCTTCCAGACCCATCCTCATCCCCACCCCACCCACATGCTCTTATTTGGTTAAAAAATCACACCAAAAACAGTCCTACTCCCCCCCCCCCCACCCGCACACCCAACAGTAATTAGGAGGGTTAACTTAATAGAAAACGTTGGAACAACGTGCCATTTTTCAGCACATAACCCAAACCATTAATTCAATGATGATTAATCATTAGAGTAGACAGGAACCAACTTATTGACAGATTTCTGAAAGGGCACAATATTAATGGTTCAAAGATTTTTTGGTAATTTTTAGTAAATATTTCTAGTACAGATCTTGGTTTAGAAAGCTTAAGATAAAACAATTTCCTCATCACTTTATACTTAAAGGATTTAATCTTGTGATTTTGTTGCCAATTTGTATTCACACAAACATTTTCAACAATTCTTTTTAAAATAAAAGTGGGCATATTAGTGACAACAATGACCTTCTAACACATATAGGCATGTACTGTCAACAGTAAAACTAAAATTAAGGTGTGTGTTTTATGAGCCACGTTTGGAACCATCAAACATTTGCCTTTTCCTGCCTAAACGTTATTTTATCGTGTTTTATGAGCATTCAAATGTTTTTAGAATGTTTCATGACATTAAAAAAAAGGGATCATTTGCAAATTTTGATAATAAGGTGTATTTTTACAAGTCGTAATTTAATCAAGAACAATTGCAACTTTTCACTTTGAATTTCAAGTTGTGTTGTTGAGTTTTCAGTAAAATTATGACATGCACATCATGGTGTCCTGTATTCAAACATTGTTTGTTAATTAATAAGTGATTACCAGCTTTCAATGTAAAGTATACAACATATTTTTTTCTAATAAATCATTTCAGAGTTGATATTTCATTTTTAAATTGTTACTGTTTTTATTTTTAGAATGCATCTGAAAACCTGTCTGACGCCATCCAGGGCTAGCATCTAAAGCGCATGATATGGCAGTAGTTTTAAACTAATACACTAAGGAAACTAGCATTTGGTGATTGATATGGAGGCAAAGGTGTTGCTATATGTGCTAGTCAGCAGGTGCTAGTTCAAAATGTCACCACCACCTGAGGTGGGCCCAAATCAATACCTGTACCACATGAGGCAATAGGAGCACCTCAAGTGTTCATGATTCTGGGACAAAAGTGGTGCTAGTCATTATGTGCTAGTCATTATGTGCTAGTCAGCAGGTGCTAGTCCAAAATTTCACTATCACCTGAGGTGGGCCCAAATCAATACCTGTACCACATGAGGCACTAGGAGCACCTCAAGTGTTCATGATTCTGGGACAAAAGTAGTGCTAGTCATTATGTGCTAGTCATTATGTGCTAGTCAGCAGGTGCTAGTCCAAAATGTCACTATCACCCGAGGTGGGCCCAATCAATACCTGTACCACATGAGGCACTAGGAGCACCTCAAGTGTTCATGATTCCGGGACAAAAGTAGTGCTAGTCATTATGTGCTAGTCATTATGTGCTAGTCATTATGTGCTAGTCAACACAACTGACACATGAGGTGCATGAAATAAGTGCCTCAAGTGTTCATGATTTTGGGACAAATATCTGCTGTCCAACAAGTGCATGATGTGCAGTCCATTTTTACAGTGAAGTTATTAAGATTTGCCTCTTCTGGTATTTTGTTTTTAACCAACATTCTATGACAGGTAAAACAAATCCACAAACAAGGTCTTAGTTCGGAAATATCACATATTTTTGCATTCAACATTTCATTGGTGCAGGCATTTTTCTGTTAAGTATCCTGAAAGTTTGTATTTATTCTTGTAACATTGACCACTTGGTTTTTGAAGAGCAATTTGCAACAAACGGCACAAACATAACCTGGCCCATGCCTCATTTTGTCTTTGAAATCATTGATTTCATTACATGCCTTTCGTTTTCTTTTCTTCTTTAAAACTCTTTGTTGTAAAGTATTGATGATTGTTTTCCGTTTATATAACTGACTTCCATGATACTTTTTCCTAATGTTAAAAGTTACTTTCTGTTTATACAACACATTTCCATGGTATTTTTTTAATACTTTCAACAAAGTGTACTCGTACTTAAAAATTGAGATGATATTTCATTTTGATTCCAATAATTGTGTTCATCCTGTAACTTGCATTCATAAAAATATATTGTCTTATCTGCAGCTCTTTTGCGCATCTTGTAACTACTATTTTTCGTTTGGGATCTTTAATCATTTCTTTAGACTTGTCATACACCATTCTGCTTGCCTTTACTTTTTCGTCTCTGTAATCTGAGTTTTTGTGATATTTAGTTTTCATTACACTCTTTTTCCTTTCTTTGGTATTTTTACTTTCATTATACTTGTTTTCTCTGTAGCAACTTTCTTCCGCTTGAAATCAACACTACAACAGTACCTCATATTATTGGTTTTTGTAATAATTTAAAAATACATTTTCCATCGCGGCCAGAGGCCGAATTAGGGAATAAAATAGCAGAAGGTAATTAATATTTACCAAATTAGGTAAAAGTAAAAGAAACAAAAATCAAAAAGAGAGATTAAAAAAATATATATATATAAACATTTTAAAAAAAACCCACATTGAACGAAGCGACCAGGGCCGAATTAGGGAATAAAATAACAGAAGGCAACATTAATGTTTACGGGGAAAAAAATAAAATAAATAAATAAATTTAAAAGAATAATATTTAAAAAAATAAATAAATAAATAAAATAAAATTAACAACAATAACGACGACGACGACGACGACAATAAAAATAATAATAATAATTAGCTACTAAGTAAAGAAAGCAAATTCATTTATTTAAAAAGCTTATTAGGGATGGAACAGAGCTGTTTTTAAATCTAGAGGTTCTGCATTTGAGATCATTAAATTTTGGGGGGTTTCTGAGAGCATATCTAGGTAACTTTTTTTCGGGGAGAAGTTTCTGAAGCTTTGAGTGTTTGAGAGAGTTGGCAAAATTCAGGCATTGTTGGTTGCGTCTGCCTTCAAGTGTTTTAAGTTGACAGACTTGTAATGCATCAGAGTAACTGGAGTAATCTGGTCCGAAAGCTTTGCGACACGCCCTCTTCTGGATACGCTCTATGAAGTTGCTTTGGTCCTTCGTGATTGCATTAGTCCAGACGGGCGTTGCATACTCTAAAATTGGCCGTACGAAAGACATGTAGATCTGCACAAGGTCAGTGGTCGACAGAAAGTGGTATTTCAGCAGCCAGAGCATATTTGTTTGTTTGACCATGTAATCTACATGTTTGTCCCATTTGAGGTTAGACTGGATGAAGATTCCAAGCAATTTTACTGTGTCGCACTGATGTATTGTGACGCCATTCAATGTTTGATTTAAGGGGGCAGGTTTGTTTCTGGCAAAACAGACGCTTATAAACCGCACACTTTTTGGGGTTAAGACGCAAATTGTTTTCCGTCGACCAGTTGTTTATATCATTCAGGACTGCTGGTAGCTGTGATTGGGAGTGAATATCCGACGATTCTATCACAGTGAGGTCATCAACATATTTATAACAAGAAGTTTTAGATGTAACGTGGCTTGTCATGTTATCTAATGTTTTTCCTGATTGCATTTTGCTGTCATCTATACTGCTTGAATATTTGTGAATAACTGTCTCGTTGTTTTTCTTGTATTCATTGCATTTCAATCGTTTATTATCTCTATCTTTTGTCCTTCTCATAGCTGCACTCATTTTCCGTTTTGGTTTTCTCCCCTTGTCATTTTTACTCCTTTTCCCATCATCTTGGATATGTTCATTACATTTAAGACACTCATTGGTCTTTATAATGTCATCAATTGTCAAACTATTTACATCAATATTCTGTATTATTTCTGTTTCTTCACCCTGTTCACTTATTCCATCATTTGTTACAAAATCATTAGGATTTGTTTCCATTGGTAATATGTACACTGACAACACAACATCATAATGTATGCCATTTGTATGATTCAGATAGATTGCTGCATCTGATGTTACACTACCAATTTCTGCCACCTTTCCAGAGAATATGTACCATATACTATTAAATGTGTAAACATCTATTTCAAGCATATGTGCAACAGCCATAATCTCTACTTCAGTTGCCTAGACTCCAGAACAAAACATTCTTTACCTTTGAACATAATCTTCAACATCATTGAATTCTTCACGCAAGTATGAATTGTACTGATTGCCATGTTTCAACAAATGATTCACAGTAGCTAGCCTCAATCTCATATGGCTACGTTCACTTCCAGAAATTGCAAAGGAAGTAGCTCTAAAAAAACAGTTTCCATCACCCTGGATATGTCGTAACTGATTTGGATGTCCCATTCTGTCACATTCTTTGGGTAGTAAATTCTATTAATCCCAACTGATTTGCACAGATATTACTACCATTTCAATGTCATCATAATCTTCAATGGTCACCTTTTCATCTTTCAAGCTGTCTATAATAGGTCTAGAAAATTGATCATCACAATCACTGACGTTATTACATACACTTTCTTTATTTGAAATTTCACCTGAGGTTTCGTTAGCAACATCATTGAATCCTAAATCATTTAGTTCAGGTTTCTCTCGTTCCTGTTTCATGTCTTCAGCAGCAGCAATAAAGCAACTATTTGTACCATCATCCTGACAGACAGTCACTCCTGTAATTTCAAATTGTTCGTGGTTATTTAAATTCATGTTGAAGTTAGCCATTTCAGTACAATACCTGTAAACATTCTTCCAAGTTGCTGCACATTTCATGATACTTGCTCCTTCACTTGTTAGATGGCCATTACAGTTTCTAGAATGAGAATCAAAGATATAGTGCATACTATTGTGAGAATTAACACAAAAAGTGTTTCCATTAAAACAAATGAAACGACTATTATATTTCTGCAATATCTGCTCAAGAGCTCTATCCAGCTTCATCATTGAATTCTGACAAATGACCATCATCTTCGAACATACCACCCACTGATTCATGATAAATCATAGTAAAGCTCTTGTTGAATACAATTAACTGATTGGGCAATTCATTAACTAACTAATAATCATTGTGCATTGTGGAACTGTTTGATAAATGACCATATAATTCATTGCCAGTATTTAAAATCAAATCCATGTCATTGCTAGTCCGTTGTTTCAGATCTTTAATATGACTGTACATCATAGCACACAAGCTGTTTCCCACTATTTACACCAAATTTTGAATTACCTTGATGAAAACTTCCTTGTACAGCAAAAGTGTTGGTTTCTCTCACTATTACATTTGTCTTACATTTCTTTTCGTTCAACCCTTCATGAGGAGATACTGATCTCTTTGTTCTGCACATTTGGAGATAATATTGTTTAACACTGTTTACACATTTTGATTCTTTATGCACATGCCCAGTATGCTCAGATTTGTTGTTAGTGTCTTTTGCACTGTTAGCTATTTATTTATTTATTTTTTCTCAAAAAATATCCTCCACTTTGTTCAGTAATTGATGATTTATTTGACATCACATTCGATTGGTGTGCTTCAGATAAACAGTCGTGAATCACACCTGGTGCAAAAACATCTACCATTATTGTCAATCAGTTTACTCTCTTTGTGAGTACACACACTAATATCACAATCACATGCCTGCTTCATTATCTCTTCACTGTAGCAACCCAGTGTCATTTGATACACATGTTTGTGGACTTCTTTTCAATTTTTTGCTTTACATGAAGAGTCTTCAAGTCTTTGTCCTACATTGTCAGTTTTCACAAAGTGCTTGTTCTTATTGTTAAACTCCATCGTTCTAGATTTGCACGTACTCATCATAACTCTTGTCCTTTTGATGTCAATATTAACAATATTCACACTCCTCTTAGTATGACAAACAATTTCTTTCTGTGATTTGTCATGCAATCTTCTCTCTTCTTTACTCATTCGGCACTCTATAGACCTACCCCCATTTCTGATGTTACGACTCTTTCTGAATGCTTCTCTTCTCTGTTTCCTTCTGTAACTTCTGGATACTTTCTTTTCCCCTCTTCTTTCAATAACATCTTCTACACAGTCCAAACCACAGTGTTGTGTCCATCTAACACCTTTTTTAGATTACTTACTCTTGAAAGTCGAACAATTCTTTTAATTCGAAGTGTATACGCTTTCTGTCCAATTTTAGGTGTCTTCTTCTGATAAGTATGCATTACATTATGAACTTGTTTTTTCAACACAATCCCTTGATTCACTGTTTCCATGTGTTCACAATCTATTTGTTCAAGAAACCTGGCCCATTCCAGGATTTTGGCTAGTTCAAGAAACCTGGCCCATCCCAGGTACCTGGCCCATCCCAGGATATTGGCTAGTTCAAGAAACCTGACCCATTCCAGGATTTTCTCTCTCGTCATCTTTCTTCGATGGAGTTTGACTGCAACAAATATCTCAGTGATGGAATCTGAAAAAAAAAAAAACAGTAAACAAACAGCAGTTACAAACATAATTTTTGTGTCAAATGCTCAATACCTAAAACAGCTCAAAACATATTTTAAGCATTTGCCTAATCTGAAGATTACACTGCTCGCTTTGAGGATTTCTAGCCTAGCTTTCAGCATTCCCAGATCGTGCACATTCTGCAATGGCACTCCACATCACTACTAAATATAGAAACCAAGTACCCGAATCTGACACACCTCAATTTCACCTACATACGAGCCTGTACGTCTATGTTTAATGTTCACTGGCCACTGTACATACTACTGCAGTCTGGCGTGCCCATGTGCCGATGCCATAATTGTGGGAAACTTCATTAGCGTGGAGTCAGTGCTACACTGCTAAAAATTTTATTCTTGAAATAAGAAAAAACTCTTATTTAAAGAAAACAAGTCTCGTGTCACTCCCTAGAAATTTTTTTCCGAGAGTAAGACAAGAAATATGTCATTGACATAGAATATCAATAAAGTATACTTAATTTGGCTAAATCCCTTCTTCCTCCAACACTGTCAGCTACTCATCCTACAGACTATGCACTAGGTCTCTCAGACTAGCAACTTGGGCAGCTCATTCTGCACACTGCAAAATCAGTGCAATCTCCAGAATGAGCAGAAAAAATACTGCATCCAACCACACTTTCTCAGGCATATAAACAAATAATTTGTTTGATACTTTTATTAACATTCTATATTTTATATTGCTTTTAGTTTTACATATACCACCACACTTACATAGTTATGTAATTTTTCCGCCCAAATCTTCACACATAGTTTTTAATATTCTTTTATCGTTAGTTTTACATGTACATGTACAATTACGCATACTTTTTAACATAATGTATTGTTTATTCTTCACTTTAATATGCAGGGCCCTAATGGAAACCAGTTTTTTATACTGATTTGGCTCTCCCTGGGTAAATAAAGTAAATAAATAAATAAATAAATACGTATATTTGCCTGTTTCCCCATTTTTCAAATATTCCTCTCAAAGATTTGATATTTAAAATATAAATTGTTGTAACACTGGAAATAGCTTGGTTACAAGGGCCAACTTTGATAACAATCATACAAATAGTGTTGAGTATGCATAACAATGTATATTTGATTGACTACAAGCAAAGTCAACTCAAAAGGCTCGAAGGTTGGTAAGGCAGACAACAAGGAAGGACTCGAATGTCACAGCTTGACCAAAGGGTGTGTTTATGATTTTTGTACTGATCTGGTCACTGACATGGTTAGTGTGACATGGTCAGTGGGGGTGATCCATGAAAACATGAAAACACATCTTGAATAAAAACACATCTTGTATATTTCAGACAACCCATTTAGACACTGGACATTCAGGGATGGTCATTGATGACAGTTGGGTAAACATTGAAGCTAAAACAGGTGCACCTGTTAATTTGTGAGACCGTACTGTCACATCTAACAAGAAGTTTTAAGCGAACTTTTCATCATGCAGCCAGCAAACGCTGGAGCACTTATGCCTCAAGATACTACAAAAATAAAATAGTATTTGACTTCAAATTTTCAGTAAAGTATCATCGAGAAATATCAAGTACTGTACTGCCAATTACTAGGTGCTGCTTCTGCCATCTAGTAAGAGTAAAATTGTCTGTGTACCAAGTATTCCGATATCCAAGTGACGTAGGCCTAAAATTTAACAGCTATCTATTCGTAATTTGGAAAGAGAGTTCATCTAATTCATGCACAACATGCCATATCATTACAAATGACAATGGTCGAATTTGACTGCTGTACTGTGCCACTGTAAGATCCAGTTTGGCTACAATCTCAAGCACTCGGGCCCCAAAACACTAAAACAGTGTTTAGCAAGTAGCGTTGTGAAGACCACCGTAGATCCGAAATTGGCTTATTTTTCATTTTCACACTTTGCAATAGTTCAAAAGTGCCTGTTCCTCTCTGAATATATTCTGTCAACCTCTCTGAACAGGTAAGGATATAATTTGGGCTTAATTAAGGAAGATAAAGTGGCAGTTGGATCACTATAAAATAGTGCAAACCATCAACCCATAATTAAATAAATATTGAATAGCCCCATAAATAGTGCCAATACACTGGACTCCCTGTGCTTCTTGCTTGAAAAAGCCGAGATCCCTGTGCTTCTTGCTTTGAAAAGCCGAAATAATCCAACGTGTTGGCACTTACTTAACTATTGTGGGGCTACACAACCAAACAACACAGTCAGAACTCACATAAAATAGTACAGCCTATTGACTCATGATATGTCATATTATGTATACATGTAACATACTCTAGACTATAGTGGTAGATAATATACATTTGTAGTGAAATTCCGTTAACAGCTATTGCCTTTCCCTGATGTGTAACTGTTTGAATGTTAACTGTGAACAATCACAATGGACTCTCTACCTTAGCTAGGAAGAGCCAAATACCCCAATTGTAATATAAAGGAATTTAGTTAATTTCTTTTGTGTATGCATAGGGCAGACCATAATCCTTTAATTGTTGTACATAGGCATATAAAAACCCATGGAGACAAAAAGACTCTCTCACTCTTCTCCAGCTTTCCAGAGAGACAAGTTAGCTCCTCGTGTTAGCTAGTTATCTTTCATTTAGGGTTAGCTTTAAGATGGTTGTCCAAAGGTTGGTTGGGAACTGAAGTGGCAGTAAACTACTCCTACACAGCAACCTTCTGGCTAGAGGACACCATAGTCTTTTAGGTATTTTCTCTTAGGCGTAATTTATATAAGTGTTGTAAATATAGTAAAACATTAATCATTTGACTGAAGTGTAGCGGACCAGCGTAGCATCAGGCCAGTTATCACCACAAAGACGCAGAAGTAGGGTTAGAATAACCAAGTAACCAATCCCCCTATACATTACACACATGACTAGGCTTATGTCACTTTCAGTATCACTCAATAGCCCCAATATTTTACTTTTAGTACCACACTAAGCATACAGTACCAATTATTAAATTACATCATTGTAAAACGGTACACTTATCTGCGGTGATGTAACAAACCCAGCTGAACCAACCTCAGTAAAGTTTGCAAATTGCAATGACAACAACAGAGCTGCTGTTTACATATCGTAAATCACACTCTTTCCAACAAATGGTAGTGCAGTAAACTGCCTCCACATGCACTTATAATAGCCTACCACACCGTGTCAGTGAGCAAGCTCCTTCCCCCGAGTCTTGGTCCAAGACGTCACTATCTCATAATCATACTCGTACTGTAACGTAAAGTGATAACGTGACAGAGGGCGCGCTTTTCGGTTGATCTTTGTCAATATGGGCGCACCACACTAAATAAACTCCCTTAGGAACCAATGCTTAATGATAAATATTCAAAAATACTCAAAAAATCGTGAAAGTCTCTCAGCCTCTTGAAAACCAATCAAACATATTTTTCGGACGACTGAACTTTGAATTCTTTTCAATTTTTGGCAGGTCAGCTGTTTGGAATTTTGCTAACTACCCCAGAAGAAAAACATGCGAAAGTGTGGTTTTTTCCAAAAATGACTTTCTGCCAGTTTTCGTGAAGCACTTTTCCACTTTCCCGGTCAAATAGGGCCAACTTTAACGCCTAAGGTCTCCTCAAAAGTTGAAGCACAGAACCCCTAGGTTGTGTGATAGATCCTCATTTGTACACAGTCTATTGTTGGTTTACAAATTATGATAAGTAGCTTGGCGCACGAATTCTGGCTTATTTGGTGTGGTGTGCCCATATTAATGATGATCAATGACTGTAAACCACAGATAGTAATGCGGCATAACTAAAAATAACACAACAATCGTGCATTTTGTGATAAAAGCATGAGCTTTGGTCTATAGGTAAACTTGATTATGACAAAAATATTTTGATATTGGGCCATTTCAATTTTTGCTCCTAACGGCTTTGGCGGCCATTTTTCAAAATGGCAGCCATAAGCCAATTTGTTTCTATATGCTACATACAAACCTACCTAAAATGTGTGCAACTATGAGGCTCAAATGCTGTTTAAGTGGTCTGCAAAGATGTAAATAACTATTAATAAGTGTTTACACACTTGAGAGAGATAGAGGGCAAGTTTATTTGAATTAGAAATCTTAAAAATGGCCGCCGTGACCGTAAGCCGTAAGTTCCACTATATTGCATATGAATTTTCCACATCTATACGAAACTGGAATGCTAAAATGCTGTTTTCTAACACTCGGATGTGTAAGCAAACATATTAGTAAAATGGCTGTCCATTTGGCCACCCTTTTTTTGAATCGTGCAACACTATAGCTATTTAATTGGTAAAAGAAGTGCCTTAACATAAAGTTCACAAATAAATGGAGTTCAA
>JAUELU010000035.1:144807-158022 GCA_032357145.1 Evasterias troschelii | reverse complement strand
GTTACAAACTGTGTGCGTTCGATCATAGAGAAAGGACCACGGAACTCTATGGTTCGATTAGCTTCCCTGTGTGTACCTTTCCATTTCCCATAATTTGTTTCATGGCAGTAAATATGTGTCCTTTTGTACTTTTGTACTCAAATTCAACTTGTCCCTGCCATCTTGGTATACGTCATTATACCTGGGCATCCACCTCTCGCGAGCTGGGGTTGTGGTGGCTTACACCCGGACAGACACGACTATCACGGTTAATCGAACGCTCTCGTGTAAGTTTTAGATACACTTAAGCTAATCGAACGCACCCAGTGTGATAAAGATATCTCTTCTCCAGTAATTCGTGTTGCGATATCGGCGACTACGTTTTAAAACAAAATGAATGTCGCAAATCAAGAGTACCAGCCCTATACCCACAAGATCAATGGGGGACACTGTTGGTGTGTTTTGTATGGACCTCTCGGCATGTGCCGAGAAATATTGTCAGATAAGAGTTGCACTTGGGTTTCTGGAATCTGCATGACATTGAATGACTTGTTATATGTCATTAATATGGCGTATGATGACCCGGAACGAGAAACATCTCTGTTTCCCATGCGCGTACGGAGACAGGCAAAAATTCTAAAATTACTTGAGGGCAAAGTGGTATAAGTTACGGAAGTGGAATTACTTTATAGGGGATACACTGCGAAAGTATGCCTATGATATTTTTTTCCTTGGAATCAAAACCTTGGATATTTTCGGAAACATTTCCGTAATAATAATTGCTTGGTGTTTTTACATATAATATTTCTTAAATACATTTGTGTTTCCCTTTGTTTTTCAGAAATGGATGACAATGTGAGTAATTCGTTCATCTGTTTGAATATTACGAAGATCCGACACATACAGAATGCAGTTCTAATCCACTCCTATATCTTTACGGGTCTTTTTCTGATACTTTTACTGGTGACTTCATGGATCACATATAAACTGATTCGTACACGTCATAAAATACGTTTCCTTTTGACGATTGAGGTTCTTGCGATTGCGTTTTTCAGTTTTCGAGTCTTATTTCTTTTGATTGATCCATATCGTATTAGAGGAATTATGCCCGAGTTGGTTGACAGATTGTTGGAGGATCTTGCTCTGCCGTGTCTCACATCTGCTTTTGCTCTGGTTCAACTAACATTTTGGGAACTTACAAAGATACGTATAATGAAAATGTACCGTCTGTCCATACTTATCGGCATCATTATAACTCACTTTGTCGTCATACTTCTGATAGATTTTGTGGTTATTTTTGCTCAAGGAGTTTGTGTACTTCTTATACTGTGTCAGTGTTTAACCATTGTGTGGGGTTTGATACTAAGTTGTGGTTTCTTCTATACTCTCCGACGGTTACACATCAATCAAAAAGAAAACGATAGTACGTTACGCCGTAAACAAGTTACCTCAAGTAATAAGACTCCAGAAATTGATGCAGATACTAATATTAGTAGTGTATCCGTACAAGTTGAGAATCATCAAGCAGCGATCAAGATCAACCTACCAGATGTGTCATCTCAGTGTTTGGACTCTATGACAACAGAGTCCTCAACCAAACCAACAAAGACTATCATGTGTACTTCACCAAAGGGTATAAACAGGAATAAACACCTTCTTAAAGTAACACTATTTGGAACCGCGGCCTCAGTACTGGGTGTGATTTGCTTCTGTTTGGGAGTTTACGGAATTATTTTTTTAAATAATCCATGGATTCCGGGCTTTAACATCTGGGGATGGTTCGTGTATCAAAATCTTCAAAGGTTCGTAAAAAAAACTTTATTAGAGTTCAAAAAACATCCACTCAGGCATGCGTGCAATGAGATTTATTGAAGGAAGTAGTTCATGTTTTTGGAAGGAACTTTGTGGGCTGCTTCGTCAGATAATTTGATTAATAATATCAACACAAAACCAAAAACGAAAACACTCAAGGTTTGAAGAAATGTTTGTTTACTTATTACCGTGTTTCGTTCGATCTCAACATTGTGTGTTGATTTATCAACGGGCTTTCCATTGCACTCGCTGTCGAAGTGGTGTACCAAATGAATGCTCGTTCACTCTAAACACAACGTCGCACACACGCCGGCCATTTCATTCGGAGTCAAACTGCTTGAATGAAATAATACGCCGCATTGCGTTAAATTTGCACTACATGACATAACACATATGAACGTTGATTATCAAAATGGCGCAACAACAATTATTGTGATTCAACGTTCGTAAAGGTACAATCATTTCCAAAAATTTGAGGACGAAGACTTAAAAGGTAGGGCCTATCACAAATTAATATATTTCGAGGTCTGTGTGACAACCATCAAAATCTTACTGTAACGCAATGGCCGGGTCATGTGGGGGGGGGGGGGGGGTTGCTAATAATGTGGTTTTATACAAAAATGAAGGGAAATAAATCGTATCTACCGTTATTTTGTTTATTCCTCAGATCAGTGGAGTTGGGTTTTGGTTTGACAATGGCATATCTCGCTTGGCAACGCAAGGAATGAATCTTGAAAACATTAATCGTGATGATTTCTCGACTGCAGAGGTGATCAATTCTCATTGTTCCAAACGACCATGATGAATGTTTTTCCGCTTGTACGAGTAGACTCGATATCAATGTATTATTAGTGACAACTGATTGAAGTATCAATAACAATGCATGTGCATTGAGGTGTTTGTAATGATCAAGGATAGTAGGGTACTCCATAGTGATGTTTGCCAAACCCAATATGAGGAGAATGGTAACAGAATGTACAACTAATAAGTAAATAATGCCCAACTCATATATGTAAAGCTCAGCTCAATCGACAGTTCAACCAAAAAAAAAATTTTTTTTTATTGAATCCGAAAGAGCCTTGAAGACTGAAATTGTTTTGAATATATTTCATGGTTAAGTTTTCACTGACTATAATAATAAAACAAAACCATAGTTTAACTAGGCCCTACAAATGATTAAAACTTTATGTTATAACCATTGACTGAAGATCAACTGATATAATGTTATTTTCCCAGCTTAACACTTGGGCCCAATTTCATGGCTCTGCTTACCGCGGAATTCTGCGCTTACTGAGCACTTGTAGCACACATTCTATGATACGTAAGCGCAGAATTCCGCGGTAAGCAGAGCCATGAAATTGGGCCCAGATGCCATAAACAACAACAACAACAATGGAAACGAATCCAGTATTTTGAATGCACTTTCTGAGTTCTTACTCTGTGTAAAGGTTGGTGTAACCTTGACTTCTTTGCCATTGTGATTTCAATTTATTGAGCAATGGTGACACTCAGAGCGTAGTAACATGTAGGCCTATACTTGAATATGTGGGAAGTTTAGGGGCTGTGCGTGATGACGATGTACTAGATAATAGCATTGTTAGAGAGTGGATTAGGGAGTCTTAACATCCAGCCCACGAAAGCTTGTGTTTCTTTGTCATTCAAGAAATGGCTAAATACCACGTAGTAGTTGAATGAGTTTAAAACTGGATTAAGAATGGCTTTAATCCCTACGAAGCTGGCATACTACAGCAACCAAAACACCAGCAGATTATGACTATTCGGTCTGAGCCTGAGCAGCACCGAAATATACTGATAGGATATAGATCATAGTTTCGTGTCAGTAGGAAAATGTGACTAGATTTGTGGAAATTAGTACGTTGGTGTTGGTGGTCAACTTCAAGCTTCTTCTAGAGACCAGAGTCCCAAACACGTTTGGCATATATTATTATTGTCATCGGATGGGTGAGTCCAAACCTATGAAATTTTGTCTAGCGTAAAGATACGTATTGAAATGTGAGATTTGGTTTCAAGTTTTGCACACAACACCAAGAAATCCTGTATATTTATTAAACAATGTGGGATATAACAAACCTGAAATTGTGTATATTATGCCTTATCAATATGTCTTTATTGCCAGTCGAATATAAGAGTTTTGGAAAAGAGGGTCCCACAGCATAACGTTGTAACGAAATTACCGTGAGCCCGCTCATGGGTTCTGCGAATGATGAAGAATACGAGGATGCTCTTCCGATGTTCTGACTCTCTGTGGGTTTTCCTTTGAGCAAAGTATAATTTAGACCCCGTGTGTTTTCCCCGTCACTTGTGTTTACTTTAAATAGAAGAAGACTAAGAAGAAGGAGGGAAAAAATATTATTATTATTATTATATTATTATTATAAAACACAAATTTGTTTAAAAAGACACTTTTATTCATCCTTCGTTTTTTCCATCGAAAAACTTGTGTTCTGTCTTAAAATGAATTTATTAAGTAACCTTTTATAAGGTTAACATTACTATCAAAAATATACACTTTCAATTTGAAAACTCACTGATTGAATGTTGACCAATCTTTTATACAGAGACTTTACATACAATTATTTTGATTGTGACAATTGGAATTAGGTATGCAAACGTACACAACATTATTTGAAAGGTACATATTGGTTGATTGGTGTGTCAGTACCGGTGTTGTAATCAAAACTAATTTACTCATCCCGAAAACCAATGAATAAGAAATCCTTAACAGATATAAAATTGTATTTATATAGTAAAAAACTCTCTAGGGATTATGTTAAATAAATACAATGCCCGACAGCAAGCCACGTTCGGCCTGCGGTATTATCTCGTGTTGTTTCAAAAACCTTGTAACTTCCGAGCACCCTTCCGTAGTTTCAACAATATTGAAAAAATAACCTAAGAACGGAACCAACAAAAAACCTGTAATATTCTAATCCTCACAAACTCACAGCTCCAGCAGTAAATGCATGAAGTCAACGTACAAAAGATACGTCGTGCGTAATTGTTAAATCTCGAGATAAGAAATTATAATAAACCAAACCATAAAATCCTTTAGCGATAACAATCCGCTGACAAAAAAGTATAGAAAAGCAACCGCCCTTGGAAAAATTTAATTTCGCCACTGACAAAAGATAATGAAAAATCGTTCGTGGTGTGTTAAAACATTGGAAAGTAGAAGTTTCCCAAGATTATCAACCTTGGGAAAACGACACACTCCTGCGCAAAATATTACAATGAAATTAACAGCCCTTTTAAGTCTTTGTCATCTAGAGTTTTAGGACCCTGACATGGGTGGAGTCAGGATTTTGTAGAAAGAGGGCACAAAGTTTGAGGGCTTAATTCCAGTTTAAAGATTTTCTTTAATCCTGAGGTTGTTTTCTAGATAAATAATTTTGATCATGGCATGGGATCCTGTAACTAATTTAGGGCCACATGCTTTGTTATCCTATAATCTCGTGTGCAATAGATAGTAATCTTCAGAAGCGTTTCATAAAGTTATTTTAATTAAAACCATTTTAAATTAAATTACTTATTTTTGTTTATTTCCCGTTCAATTCTTCTTTTTTCAGTCGGCAGAATTGGGGGGGGGGGGGAGGTGTGGGGATGGGGGGCTTAACCCACCGCTGCTAGAATTTGAATTTGTAATAAATCTATGATATTTTAAATGTTGAAACTTTAATATAACGCCACCTGCTATGGAGTGGGGTTGATGGCGATTGGGGCAGGGGTGGGTGTTATTACGGTCACTCGGTGTCAGTATGTAAACTATAGATTGACATCTTTAAACTGTTCACCCACAACCTGAGCATGGAAACATGACCCATCAGTATGCCCCCAAATGACCTTAAAGCAGTTAACATGACCTCGATATGACCTCAATGATCCCTTACAAAGGCCCAAACCTAGAACGGAATGACCCGATGCCAATTCATCACAATAAGTCATTTCGTTTGTACAAACATTAGGGCCTAACCATCAATTTTGTAAAGGCGGTCTCAAGTATCACCCATTACGCTTATTTCTAGATAGTTACAACAAATCTACCCTTTCAAATACTAGGCTACATTTAAAATGTGTGGTTTTTAAATGAAGAATAAAATGCTTGTTTGGTTAGCACAGTATAATTTATAATGGTAATTTGAGTGTTGTTCATCCACAGGTCGCAGGTTCAAATCCTGTTCTAGTCATTTAATTTTCTTGTTCACTCTAAAATTGAATCATATTTTGAAATGAACAACTAGACTGCAGTGAAGGCCTGGGCTGTACTTTTTGTCGACCACTGGTTGTAAAACTCACAGTTGTGACGTTGTCAAGGAATATACCCATCAAAGAACACACCAACACCATAACAGTTTCACTGGTTACACCCGATTTAATAAATTCAAGTAATTGGGGCTGACCTGAGAGTGCAATAACAAACAGCGGTAATAAAGTGTTTTTTATTCACTTGTTATTGCTTTTGTGTAATTAAGCCTGGCGCATATAAAAAAAATATACACCATAATTGATTCCACCATGCTCTGCATAATGACGCTTCTTCAATCATGAAATGCATTTGTGGTTCAGAAACGAGGGCTGTTTTTTTTGGTGATTCATCGATGTTTTTTTTATTTTTTTTATATATTTTTTTCCGTTTAGGCCTAAAGCTTTTAGCATTTACAAAGGCACGCAGATAAAAGTGATGAATATAAATTGATATGATGTGTGCATATGATGTGTGTATGTGAATACAGTAAAAGAAATTGATTTGAAGAACATTTCGTGTTTAAAATATTAAACAATAAATATTTACAATAATGTGTACGCAATAATTTATGGTTAAGATGATTAAAATTAAGGTATAGCTACCATCAGAGGGCTTGTTCACGTAAACTTGGATTGCTTTGAGCTTTTGTATTTTCAGAAATCGATTTCAAATTTCTTATGAATGTAATTTAAAAGAATCTGTGGCATCCCCCGTTATTACAACAATACCGTTTTCTACTTCATCCTCTGTTTACCACGAAGCAATTGTTTTATTAACATCGATTTATGTTTTCTTAATCTCATGTAACAAAGCACATGCGCATATGTACACTATAGTTTCGTCCAATTACAGTCCGCGGGCGCTATAATTCAAGTCACGTGAAAAAAACAAGACTGAGTCGGGTTGTTGTCATTAACAGAATGTTTCTAACTAGTAACTACAAGACTGGTGGGAAGACGACGGTGAGACATGCAATAGCTAGACGGAATACTTCATTTTCACTTCATCGTCTGAATTCATCTTGAAGGGCAGCAAAACTGAGAAATTTGACAGGTAGGCTTTATGACTAACTGCTTTTCGGTTTATTTTCAGCGAGTAGACTGCCAACATTCAAACATCGCATTTTTCTATTTCGTGCGGAAATAAAACTGCCTTGAATCTGGCATTCGAATTTCATTAATAGCAATCAGGCGCTTACATGACGCGATTAAAATGATAAGTCAGATATCACCAATCAATTTAACAATCCACTCGAACAGCACTCAAATTCACAACGGATTTTGGCAGAAATCCCATAGTTGCATGAATCAAAGTAAAATTAAATGCCAATGAATATCTCCAAAAAGACAATTAGACCCTAATGTTAATTTAATTTAAAAACTGTAAAGCCCTAATCTTAAGGCAGTAGCTGCGCTATTGACAGTGACGTAGGAAGGGTTGAGTAAAGGGTTGGGAGCCCCCCCCCCCCAATTCATTATATTAATGGCTCGAGACATTAAATAGCCCCCAAGGTGGTCGACCGGTACCGAAAAGTAAAGGGGACGGGCGAGTGCAAGTCTCGGAAAATACACCTAACATTACATGCACCTCATACCATTATCTTAACATTGAATTGCTGTGCTGCACTTGGTTCATAATGTTTTGTTTGACCAGGAGCTGATTTACATGCGGTGATATACTAACATTAAAAGAAAATCATCCGAAATAACCGTTGGGCCTAATTAAAACCCTTTATGTAAAACCCCAGATTTCACCATATTGTACAAACCATTTTATTCACAATTCTTTTTAAATAACAACATTACAACGATTTCCCAAGTAACATGTGATGGTTTTGAATATTCGACCCGTGCGTATCATGTAAAGCTTGACTCCTGATTGTCAACATCCGTGGTTTAGAACCATAAACAAACTAGTATACTGGTGCGTATTACTGTTCTTCAATTCATGCATTCTTGAATAATAGGCGCGCTCGTGCAAGTGTTGATTGGTACTGGTTGCTGGAATACGGAAAAATATAGCGCATCGGTGCATCCTAGGCGAGGTGGTGCGAGGTTGGGGCACGTGCCTCCAAATATGTCCCAGGCCTGCTCCCCATTTGTCAGAACAAAGTGTGAACCAATTCTCTTACCGAATCCAAACTACAATAAATGAAAAGTGATGCAGAATTCTTTACCTCAGTGCTAATTTATTCTCCAAAAATATACAAATCGGTATAAATGTACACGTGTGGATTATATTTATAGTCCTAACATCTTCCTCAATCTCAAGCAAAAAAAAAACAATGGTTATTTATAACCTCACTAAGGTCTTAAAAATAAATGCCGAATAGCAAATAATTAAAAGAGCAGTATGACTGAGCATTCAATAAATGTGTTTGAACACTTATTAATGGTAAATCTGGAATTGGCCATCTTATCTGCCAATGGTGATCAATTATTAAAACATACTTCAGTTATCTGTATTTCTGGTTGATTGTCACACCCTGTAACACACCCTACGCCACTGACGATTACAACTCGGTAGGTGCACATTAAAGGATAACTAGCGCCTTCAAAATACTTGGCCGAGGGGAATCAAATTAATATTGTTTACAGTTCATTCTCAGGCTGTGCTGAACATTCCCCATATCTGATCTGACGTCCTTGACATTGGGCGTAAGTTCCCCTCGCCGCAAAACCTCACCACACAGTCCGTCACTTTCACTCCATCCAGGGGTGGTTCTCTGATGATTGTCACCATACATCAGTGTTCTCCAACCTATAGAAAAGCCGTGGCGCACCGCCACACTTTCTGCGGCGCGCGCCATGCTTTATAATTGCCGCCAAGCTTTAAAATGTTGCCGCCACGTTTACATTTTTTGACTCTGCATTGTAAATTTACAACAGAAATAGTTTAGAAACTAGAAAGACCACAGTACTTTCTATTAAAACCAAAGTTTCACGCCGTTCTCCCGGCCTACCCGTCTGCCTGTCATAAAGTTTCCAGCGTGGAGCGACTCGTCTTCACATACATGTACATTGTATTTCGTTGCATGGCAAACTGTTTTAGTCTGGTTCTGATTATTTTGTCTCATCGACATTAGGTGTGATCGTCTGGTAACCAGATGCATCGCTCGTTCCGTGAGCGCAATAAACAGATTCGCACAAACTCTTGCGCAATTTCCAGTTTGCGCTATGCAGAGTCGGCAGCTCTATTTGCCTAATGAGCATAAGTTTACGCAAACTCTAGATAGCGCACTGTCGTGTAGACACGTGCGCGCAGTACTTTGCATTTTACTTTGTGGGTATTTTCCGCTGGGTACTTTAGAAAAACGACGCGACGATCGTGGATCACAAAATCATGAGACCCAAATCACGCAGACATGTTAGTTTGGTCAAAGTTTGACATTTGGTCCATAATATCTTAATTTACAAAAAAAAAATATATATAAATATAATTTTTTATTTTTAAATTTTTTTTTAAAGCCTAATGAAAAGTTTAGGGTCGCGGCATAAAATTAGGTTCGGTCGGGTAACTGGGAACAGAACACCTTTTTTTTGTTTGCCATATTATATTAAATGATAAGATTCTTAAGTGTCAATTGTGTTTATTTTTGCTGTTAATTATGAACATTCAGATCTAAAAATTACATTGAAAATTATACTTTTCAGTACCTAAATTGCCAAAATTTTCTACATGAGGGCCACGGCCCCTGGACCCCCAGCATGGCTCATCTTCCGCTAGGGACATGCCTGCCGCTTGATTAGGATAATTAAAATAGTGGTCGATATTTTCCAGTTTTTTAAACATTTTTCGACGGTTTGCTGTACGTGTTTAACCGTACCACGAGTACCATCCAATAGGAAGACACTGAACGACACAAGGCCCGCCCCAAAAGCATTTCATCCAATCGTGTGTGCACATCGACTAGATCATAGTAATTTCTTCCTATTAACAAATAATTTGTGCATACAGTATGCAAAGTTATTGAAATGCAGCTTGTGAGACGAAGACTCTTCAAGTACAAAAGAATTCTTACCCGGGAAATTCAAAGGGTTTTGTTTAGAGTAGCTTACATTCTGCTTTACGGTAGCTGGAGTATTCAGTTCACATGCACACTTGATTATTATCACCGTAGTCTGCCCTGCTGGTCAAGTTCACCATGGATCCAGTTGTAACATTTATGTTTTTGGACCTTTGCTACAAAGTTTTGTCAGCAATACCGCCGATACCACCTATTTTGCCGACGATGAATTGGCTCTGCAGTGGAATTCGTTTGGCAGCCTTTTTCGTCTGTTCTTGCGTAGCTGTAGTTTTGGCTTGCCTTTGCCGGTACCAAGATTGTACGATCTGCTTTTTCCTAATTTTCGTGGCCAAAGTGACGTGGACCCACGTGATTTATTTTCAGAGCTCTCCCAAGACTTTTCCGGATGTCGGGGGAGTCACCAGAGTCCATGATGGAAATTTTTGCAGACTTGGAGCTGTTGCTCATCAACCAAAGAGGTGGACGACAACATCGACACTCTCCACGAAACAGACTTTTGGTGGCAATGATTTGGTTGCGCAAGTATCCCACTTTTGATGTTTTGTCCAGTTTGTTTAACATTTCTCATGCAGCCATCACAAGAGAACTTTACGTTTATCCCGTTAATTTGGTATTACTTTAATTCCAAAGTTTCTTGGCCTGCAAATGAACACTGGCTGGAACTCCGAGGCTGGTGGTCGATGTTTCCTCAGGCGGTCGGTGCCATAGACGGCACGCTGCATGAAATCCGGAGACCTCAAGAGTGAGAACCAACAAGATTTCTACAGCGGATAATCCCGATACCATTGCATGAGTACCCAGGTAATTATTAAAAAATTCTTATCCTCACTTATGTTGCGATAATCACCTGACATCAACTTGTGACGATCAAAACCCTACTTCTAAAAACTTTGGATGACCGGGGGTTGCAAGCAATTCTATTTGAATACGATAGTTCTACCAAACACTGGAACCAAGAAAACTGGACCCAAATCAGTGCAATTTCAGCCTAAATTAAACCATCTCGTAAAAGTATCTTGACCAGATGCATTAAATTACTTTTAATTTAAGAATGTTTAGTTTGTTTTCAATAAGAAAACATTACATTAATGTTTTTGTTTTGGGAACATATGGTAGCTTTCATTATAAAAAGCTTCCGAACATAAGGCCAAAAAATAAACAAAAAGTTCATCGTCCCCTCCCTCGTCCTTTTTGAGGCCGCATCATTTTCTTCAAAAAGACAAATTTTCTGTGTATTTCTCATTAAACTTTAAGAACTAGTAACTAGTAACTACAAGTAAGTGGTGACTTTAAACTGAAGAATTGGTGGCCAGTTTGAATTAAAATGCTTGGCGGTCACCTTTGAAAGAAATAGCCTAACCAATAAAAAATAAAAATGCCCTCATCCTCCTATTTTTGGAAAAACCCGGACGATCAACTGGTATTTTTTTTACTTGGCCTAATCTGTGATTTTAAGAACAGTTGCAAGATTTCGTGTCAGAATCTATGTGTATTAAAGTAGATGTATTTTGTTTCCCCCTTTTGTTATCGACAACAACCGTAACATACGGTATGTCCAGAATGGTTTCCTGGGACGCATGAATGATGCAAGTCAGTATGCTTTGATGCCAAGAATAGGACCCGGGCTTGATCTGCCTTTCCCTGACCAGACGTTCCTACTTGCAGACAATGGATATGCCAACAGATATCCCACCATGACCAAGTTCAGAAGAGATCAGATTCGGCAAGTTGCTGACATAGATGAACAGACAGCCATGCACATCTTCAACGAAGAGCACGCAAGGTGTCGAATCCACGTAGAGCATGTCATTTCGTACTTTAAGACATACAGAGCTGTGAAGGAAGTGTATCAACATCCCAGATGGATGATGCCCATTGTTGCTAAACTATGTGCATTCCTGGCAAAACGACACATTAATCTTTCTGAAGAACTTCACTAAATTAGATCTCAATCAAAACCAACTGCCTCATGCAGATGTGTTGTTTATTCTTGAGTACATGAATAAATACATTAATTAATTAAACATTTACCCAGTCAGTTTCCCTTGTGGTTTATTGCTTGAACTTTTCGTATGAATCTGATATGTCCTCATCCTTTAATTTAAATGTTGACAAATCTAAAAGTTCACATAAGATAGGAAAATGAAATTAGAAAATTATTTGTACGAATCAGGGCTTTGTACTACAAATGAAAAAACACCAGTGTATGTTATCATTGTACATGAGCTGTTTCGTACGGATTAGTGCTTTTATTAACAAAGTGAACCGTCAGTGCTTTTTTATCATAGTGCGTGAGATGGCTCAGACGGATTAGGGCTTTGTAGGAGAACCGTTAGTGCTTTTTATCTTTGTACATGAGACGGCTCGTACGGATTAGGGCTTTGTAAGTGAACAGTCGGTGCTTTTTATCTCTGTACATGAGACAGCTCATACGGATTACGGCTTTGTTATTATTAACCGTCAGTGCGTTATTGTAAACTGGACGGTTGCTATACGGATTATAGGGCTTTGCAATAATAATGAGGTGAACCGTCAGTGCATTTTGACCTTCTTAAATTTGATATAAAAGAGAAGGTTGGCTTTCGAAAACACATCACTGACTGTCGTGCTTAGTAAAATAATAAAACATGGCACAAGAAAGAGCTGGCGTTAGAGTGAACGGAGACGAGAGAAGATTGATACTTGCAGGCTACCGAGCCCACTGAAACAACTGGGGTAGAGTGGTGGCACATCTATTGCAGCATGCGGAACCAGAAGGCCCTATCTACCAGCAATACATGCGACGGAACGCATGTCAGCAGAGAAGACGAGTCAGGTATGTTATTACGACAGACATTGTTCGGTATGTATAATCAGTGAGTGTGGGTGTCGAGGTTGGGGATGTGTGGGTGTCTGCGTGGGGGGTGTGTGCGTGTTTGTGTTGGTGTTTCATCGAATATTGTGTGCGTGGGGCGGGGCTAACAAAAGAGAATTTGTGAACATTCACGTTATTTTGTGTCTTTTCTTTTTAAAAATTATATTTTCAGGCTCCAAGACCGCAGATTAATAGACATGCAATATGCCGCCAGGGGCAATCCATTGGAGAGAGCAAGGAGAAACCACCAAGCACCCCAACCGCTCAACCCTCCAGCAC
>JAUELU010000035.1:60628-71541 GCA_032357145.1 Evasterias troschelii | reverse complement strand
TTCTTGTTAAAAAAATTGTAAGTTTTGGTCGATAGACAAAGTTTTGATCATAGCGTGAATCGTCGAGTGACAGCTACAGTGTCAACGGCGTCCAAATGCCCACTGTCATGGTGGTGCATGCATGGTGATTAGCGTTTCGTGTAAATCTTTTTTCAAAAATCCATTTGACTTCAGATACAAATCTGATACTGCACTGATGCAAGGAGTTACTAATAAACTATCCAGAAATATGTAATTTCCGACCATGAAACTGTTTTCTTTTTTAAAGAAATTGATTACAAATGATGTAACTCGATAACAAAAATGTAAGCTTTCGAGGGTAAAAAAACAAAACAGCTCCTGACGTTAACCGCACTACTGACTTTAAAATCAATTTCAACATTAAATTCCTTTAAAATCATAAGAATATTATATTTTATAAGTGTATCTTTTCAATTGAAATATATGTGAAAATATTGTAAATCGCCCAGAATGAGTGGTGAATATTTTTGCCTTCATTTTTTCCGAATGAATTTACCTGTACATGGATGCAAAGTGTAATGGTTAGACCAATTCAAGACCATACAAAACTGGGGAAAAAATACTCAATGTCGATGGACAAATTTGAATGCTAGCATAGCATTCATATTTTACCTTGGTTGGTATTTTTATCACTTCCACTTTTATTTCATTGATTTATTCATATGTTGTTGCGCCGGTTTATTTTATTTCATCCATTTTAGTCACAGTAGTTGATGCTACCAAATTTTTTTATTTTTCATATAATCCTTGTTTGTATTGTAGGCCTACTTATCCATTTATTTTAGGTGAAATGACCATCAACAATAAAAACAGTTTTTAGCAAGACCACTAAAGTAAATTTGTTGTAATACTGAATATTTACAAGTCAAATTAATTCATGTTTTTATTATTTTTCCAATTGTAGAACTTCTCAATATTTTGGCATACTTCAAATTATTGAGCTGCAACTAACTTAAACAAAGTCCACCCATGTATTAACAGCATCCTCACTGATTAATTTGTGTTAATAATGTATGTTGGTATGTTTTTATTTCAGATGCCAAAGAAGGAAACACGGACAAAAATGGTAAAAAGTGCAAAATACTGTTAATCTTGCTTGAAGTAAATATATATACTTTCCAATGATTTATTTAATAAAACATTATCAAAAGATTATCCTTGTTAAAAGATGTATTTTCTTTTTACTTTTAATCTGAACAAAGCTGTTACACTATTGTGCAATGCTTTCGTTGACAAATTTTGTTTAAAGCTGATTTTGTTCTTTTCTAGCAGAAGCCATAAAGCATAATAAGCACATTTAATGACAACAACATGTGCAACATAAACAGACAATGGTGTAGACGGAAATGTTATCTCATTTCGCAGTTGACACAACTCAAGAGTCACTCTTCTTAAAATCCGGGAGCAAGAGGCAATACCACATCCATGCAGCTTACAAATAATATTTATTTTTGGCAAAAAGGGCTATCCAAAACAAGTGATCTTATTTTTATGTTATATTTCGGGCGATTTTTTCAGGATACTGAGACAACCTTATTTGTCTTCATTTACTCTAAATAGCTGATCCTTTTACCTTTTTCATTTTTGGTAAGTTCCTAAACACCTGTTGCCAGTTTTTGTCCTTTGGAACTCCACTACAGGAGACCCCTGATAGTGCCCAGGTTTTCCGGTTCTGCTAAATGTAAATGCCTCATACAAAGCTGCCTTGACTTCTGGTGGCATAGTTACCTGTATGCAACACATTTAAATGAAAATTTAGCAGTTTTGTTTAATTGCAGTTTTCCAAATGAATAGTTACATCATTCATGTACCCAAGTGATCATGGTTATATTAGTAATAGTTCAATAGTCCTTGTTGCACAAATAGTTGTTGGAGTGCATAGATTAAAGCTATTTTGTTAACATTGTTCTAATGGATGCTTAAAGCTGGTAATGAACTTTTTGAAGAGATGTCCATGCAGGTTTTAACTTTGAACTTCAATATTGCCACGTCTACCTTGGTAAAAACATTTTGAGGGAAAATATATGCAAACTTTGAAATTGCAAGTTTTGATAATAGATGTAATTGTTAGCATGGTTGTTTTAATTAATTGTTCCAACTATTAAGTCAGAAAATATATATTGAAACACATGAAAAAACAAATGTATTGAAAAGATTAATAAACAGAAAATACCGGCAACCTTTGGTTAACTGATGCTGCCGTTTATGCTTTATAAGTTTGTTGAATTTTACATGTCATTTTATTAAAGGAAGGTGACCTGATCGACAGCCTCATCCCCACATCGACCCAACAAATTTACTAGAAGTTGCCAGAAATTTGGCGCAAAAATAAAGGGTTTGTACTTGTCTCATTGTTATTCTGATACTAAACTCCAAATTTGTTGGAATTATTGATGTATGATTTTGTGGTCGACGCATTATTTAGAGTGTAGATTTTAGGAGAATTTATTGTTTAAATATGGTCATGCTCCTTTGAAGAGATGAGTGGGCCTACATGTAATTATACTGAATTCAAATGCATATCTACCTGGTCACGTAGATCACGGTATAAAATGTCCTGACACTTAGGATGGTGACGCCCATAAAACAATGAGGTTAACCTCATCATTGCAGCCTGAATGGTCTCGACATCAAAGTGCCTAACCCTTGTCCGGAACAGCATTAATGCGTGCAGGTAGGTAAACACCATGTTAAGGATGTAATTGTAATTAGGATATTTTGTGTTGTGTGTCCAGTCCCAGTACCCTTGAACAGTAACTTCATTCTTGTTCTGATGGGATGACTTAACATATGGAAGCAGTAGCTCCTCAGTTAATGCATAATAAAGGATCTGCAACAAGTTCCACGTTTTATGGTGATCACTGCCTCTTTTGCAGTATTGTTGGGCCTTTGTACTCTCAAATCCAATAACGTAAGCTAATCGACTAACACACACATCCCAATTCAATGCAATAAATGCTCTGCTTGCATTCATCTCTACATGCAGTAGTCCAATCACTGGTACTGCCCAGTCAAATTCTCGTACACGTTAGCTGATGCAGTCTTGAGGCTTTAGCCGGAAGCAACGATGATCAGTTGATTCAAATCTGTCTATACCATAAAATGAAACTCTACAGCATTGGCACAACAGTACATTATCACATAGGTCCCTGACAATCTTGTATGGGAGTCCATCACATTCCACAAACATCCATTCCCTATCATCACCTACATACCGGCGGATACCTGCTCGTTGTCCAATTTCCCTAAGAACACTGGTGATGTTTTCAAAAGAATTTGGATTGACGAATCCAGGTTCACCAGGTTGGACATTTGCAGAGTTAGATCGGATGGGTATGTCTTTTGTATATGAGATGTGATTGTCAAAATTTTCTTTCCTTGTAGCTTCATCCCTAATATCAGGAGGGTCTTGCTTTTGGAGTGGTCCTTTGCATGTTCGGCATGACTTGTATGTTACATATTTTTCTGCCCCACAGTCTATGCATAGTTTCTCCTCTGCAGTCTCATTTTCTTTTATTATATGCTTGTCCACATAGTCCATATGATTTTCATCCAATTGTCTCTGAATCTGTTTCAAATGATGATCTATGTGAGTATTTCGTGTTGCTCGGTAAAATGGTTTGGAGATGTGGCTTGTCAGCAACCTCCATTTCCTCTTTTTGTTCTTTGGAAAGTTTTGTCCATGACCAGTGTTCCGGTTTTAGATTGTTTTTAACTTTGTACAACACTGTTATTCAACATAACGCTAGACTGCACTTTGTTGTCTCCTTTAATAAGATATGTTCTTCCGATGATTAGGTTGTTATCGAAGGCTAGTCTCATACTTCCACTTGGCATTTGTACTGGATCTGCAGCTTCATCCGAGAGGAATCGGTTAATGGTGCGGTATGATGAGCTTGGACTAGTTTTACTGCTTAACATAACAGCTTGCTTGCTGTTAGTAAATGAGTACAGCACAATACATTCCCTAAATGAGAGTGGCAGGATAAGTTTGATGTTCTTGATGTAGTACATTTGTTCAACTACCTTAGCAAGAAGGTAAGATTTTTTGTCATCTTCTAATGTATTAATTCCACATATGGATTTCAGAAAATCGATCAAGGCTTTTGGGCGGTCCTGAAGCCACTGCTTTGCACTGTATTTGACAAGAGTATCAAGACTTGGTCTCCCCTGTTTATGAAGCTTAGTTGTATCTTGCTTGACCAACAGCTCAAGCAGCTCCTTAAACATACAAATATCTGCTGATAAACTACAGCTACTATCAGAAGTGGAGGGACCTGGAACGGAACATTAGGTACAGATCTTTTTCCTTGACCATGTTGATCTTACAATTCTCCGGTGGTAAATCGCAGTTACTGTCTTCAGTAGAGGGACATGGAACGGTAGCTACATGTACATTGTTGACGCCGGTCAATTTTTGTTTCTTAGTCCTGCTGCCATAATTTTGTTCAGGGAAAACCATGTCTAAACAAGGTCCACACAAATACCCTCTTTCTGCTCTATCGACATAGCCATGCTCCACCAGAATGCATGCATGGTCTCGTTTGATTATTTACCATCCTTTGACAGCTTGTAAAATGGACCTGTATCATTAGCAGGATCTTCACCAGGGTTATACATGGTGCATTTAAACTTGTGATTGTTTCCTCTGATAATGACATACTGAACTGATGGCAACCTAACCCCTGTTCGTAGATGAAAGAAGGAGTAGAAAAAGTTAACAGTGAATTGGTTAACATAATGCAAAATGTATGCATTGATGACTACAAGCATGACAATTCTATATGTTTAACCATAGCAGTTAGTAAAAGAAAATTTGAAATAATTTATAAGGCTTGTACTTTGTAGTGAATGCACAAAGATATGTGTACTATTGTGTGTACAGTAATTTATTATTATTAACATCATTAAGGGCGGACTGATTTTTAACATTTAGGCCCTAACCAGAGACTATTGAAAATACACTTCCATGTTAAGCAGCGCTACACCCTGACCCTAGAGCTTCAACCCTGATTCGACATTTATCTTTAAAGGTGGTAAAAATAATCATTGCCTGAGGAATTCCAAATACTTCCCCATCATATTGCAAGTACCCACTATCATGAATATGTACAATACTGCAAACAAAACAATGCGTAATCATTGTACGTACATGTACCGGTACATCATGTACATGTCCCTGATGTTTTTAAGCATGCAAAAGTTTTAAAGTGTAGGCCCTTAAACGGTTGTACAGATCCTTCACTTAACTTTAGTTTACCCGGCTTTTGCAATTTGTATCCTGTTAAAAAATTTAAAAACCAAATCATAGTTTGCTCACCTTATAACTTGCTTACCAATATTTCGATGTCTATGATCATTAGCTCCCGTACCAAAGTTAGAAATGTAGCAAGCATCAATGACTGCTGCTTGATTAGTGCTGCACGGGCATGTGACGTACATGTACATGTACACACGTGATCAACAATGTTAACAAGATGTCCAGAATATGGAACAATCCAAAACTAGTATCATAAGACATTTATAAAAGCACAGTTATAACTTAATTGAGTCTTCCAATAGTGAGTTATGTAAATAGTGAGATGTTCTACATGTAGTATTGTTAGACATTATTATAAGCACAACTACAACTTCATTTTGTCTTCCAATATTGGATTTCTACAAATAGTGGAATTTTCTACTATTGTAAGACATTATGGTTCAAGTTTTACTCCATGATGGAGTTAGAATGCAAAGAGCTTGGTGAAAGTATTGCTATAGAACTTGCACAATCCCCACAAGGTGCAGCTGGTCTCGGAAATGGCCCCTGTCCGCTGTACGTCGCACAACTTGCAGAGGTGTCCTATGCAAAAGAGAGATGCCAGGAAATCCACAGTGAGATGAGAGAGTTGCAAGAGCAGTTGGCGTTGGTTGCACTTGTTAACGACAACATTGATGTTGCAGAGGTCGTAGCAAGTGTGACATCTGACATCAATGCCCTGGGAGAGGAACTTATAAGACAGGTACATTTTCATTGTCATTATTCACAATTTATGTATAACACATTCAGCCGTGATAAATTATGATATTAAACAGCATGTTATTATTAGTTTAGTTTATTTTTTTATTTACAGGAGGCAATCAGTACAACAAGCATAAAAATGTTGCCTGCACATCAAAGTCCACTGCTTCAAAATTGGATGAAACGTTGCAAGAAGTCAAAGTTTAAAGACAGGCGTACTATTCAAACACGTTTGTTGGAAATCATGTCAACAAGTGTCTACAGGTAATATATGTTTCCTGTATTTAAAATATTATAAGTACAGCTTTGACGACAAGTTTGATTTCTCACCAGTTGCTTGTGCTGATTGCATTTCAGGAAATGAATATCACCAAAGTGACCGGTACCATCATTCGGGAAACAAAACATCTGTGTCCCATGCAAGTACATCAAGCTGAAATGATTGCAAATAAGTTCTCCCAATTATTTCATATGTTTGCAAACTGCCACAATGTGTACAATAAAGCAAGCTTCTTAAGTGACAGGGAAATCGTAAAACTTGGTAATTACAAATATGCCTGTTTAGTATTTATACTTTCTGTTACAAAAAACATATTCGGTTGCAACTAAACATGTATTTAAATAGATTGTGTACACGAGGTATACAAAATGTTAACCTACCAAATAACTTTATTTTAGATGAAGATATTCGTCACTTCATGTTGTACTACCGGACAACATTTCCTGGTAAGAGCTTCCCGCCCAAAATGCACATCCTGGAAGAACATGTTCTGCCATTCATCATACAAACCCAGCATGGTCTTGGACTTTTGGGAGAGCAGGGTGGCGAAGCCATGCATGCACGCAGTCTTCAACAACAGCACCAGGCGCTTTGATGGGGCCCGAAACACCAAAGAAAGCAACCCTGATCTCTACAAGTAGATGTGTGTCATGCAGGACCACCTTCTCACTGTCCATCCATCAATCTCAAGCAAGTGTCCCCAGCCAAGAACCCGAAAGAGAAAGTGCTGCACAGCTACTCAATCCCCACCCTAATAAAGAAAATAGTAGGTCCGTAAATCAGTATTAAGGAAGTACAGAGCCAGCATTTTTTTCTTCTTTTTTACATTTATTTTTAGTTCTACGAGTAATAATTGTCCAATCAGTATTTTAATTTAAATTCAAACGTAGAAATACAGATCAACATGACATTGACAACACGCAGTCATTTCTTATTGAATTCACGCACTTGTTTCTAATCCGCAATGAAACTTTGTGTAACTAAAATTATTTAATTTTATTAACTAGGCGTAGGTACTTTTTTATTTACTTTTAGGAAAGTAGTGTATCTATCTTTCACTTTCAGCAACTAAACGAGGGTACTACTGACTAATGTCCTGGGCGTGTTGGTCTTCCAGTCTTCTTCCTCCATTAAAAACTTAGAATAGAAGGCTAAAAAGTATCAATAATCACCATTCACTCTTAATCTGAATTCAGATGATAAATAGGCTCCGATAAATAGTCATCGTATGAAGCGAAGCAAGCATCGCTTTTCACAGAGATAGATATACACACATGTATCACGTGGCGATTGAACACGTTTGGATCGAACATGATTTGGGCTTTGACGGGGGTTTGCTCACTCACCTTTCTCACAGTCTCTTTGTTATGAGTCATCCTTTACATGAGAATTTCATTAGATCCTGGATTAACTTCCCTACTTTTGTAATTTTGAACACGAAAATCCTATAAAACCTCTGTTTCAGTTTTAATACAATGCCCAAAGAGTCGGTTCGCATCACGCTCTTTGGGTTAACTTAACTCGGACACGAGACGTGTGTGAGTTGTGGTATGTATTTTAAAATATATTTCTCATCGTGACCTTGGACTTTACGTAAAGAAAAGGCTAAATTATTATTCATGAACCTCCCTACGACACTATTTGCATATACAGTTGCTGCAAAACAATATTGATAAACGCAATGTAAACAACGCTATACTGGCAACAGCGGGCGCCCTTCAAAGAACGAAATTGCGCGCGTGCACATAACTGTTTGTCGTTCTTCAGACAGCGGTGGGAGTGTCTACCGTGTGCGTACGCGCTCATTCCCGTGTAAAATGCAGGGCGCATGAGGCGCATGTCGTGCGTTCGTTCGTTCGTATATTAACGCTGCACGGTCAATATACGGTGACCAAGAAGTGCAAAAATTTGTTTTATCTCCACAAGTACAAGGCCTAAATATGAATGTTATCGAAGATATAATGAAGGACCATGGCGTCCAATACAAGTTGAAGTCGCACCAACGTAATGTGATCGACTCCCTAATGATGTCAAGAAATGTATTCGGCATATTGCCTACAGGCTTCGGTAAAAGAGACTGTTTTGGATGGTTATCCTTGATGATGGATAGAGTATGTGAATACGTTTAGCTATATTTTATAATTACTCAATCTTCTTACCCCAAAAAAATGATTGTCTTGATGAAAAGATAAGTAGACCTACTATTATAGTGCTCTTAATACTTCAATAACAAAACATAAGTTTACAACATAAGTTCAATCTGTAAAAAGAAAATTCAACTCTGACAACCATTGACGTGTTTCCCGAAAGACTGAGCTCATTGTAACTAGTGTAGCCCCTTAATATATTTTACGCAGCATGTATTTTGCAGTTGTTTCAAGGGACGAAACCTATGAGCAGTCAATGTATTTTTTTGGCTCAATTAATTTAATTAATCTATTTACTGGGAGCAAGGGTGATGAGTGACACATAAAACCAAGCGCACTCTCTTAATTCCGAAGACTGAAAATTTCAGTGCTTGTTGCGACTGATTTATTTTTCAATCTAAATAGATTGAATTTCAGGTCAAACGATTGAGCCAAGGATTATTTATTGCTTGAAAATTTAAAAAAGTGTTCAGTCCTGTAACGATTGAGTGAGGGTGGGCTCTTGGTCCAATCAAAGGCCTGCATTTTGTATGCGCGCGCAGTTTCACACAACTAAAAGTTCACTTTTTCAACTCGCTCACTCCGTCCACGAAGTCTGAGGGTTTTTGTCTTCTGTTCTTTGTTTTTGTCATGGCGGGGGAGAGCCAAGAGCATCTAGTTACTCAATTTCTTAAGAATAATGGAATTGGAGAAGATGTTGCAATTATTTTTGAAGGTAAATAAAACGTTATTTTGCATTTTCACATTTGCCTAAAAATTACACTAAACTTAGTCAGGTAAAGACTGTACATGTACATGCTGTGTATTGTAGGACGTCCTGTATTCAGAAGGCGACCCTGAAATGGCGACCTCCTCTCCTTTGACCAAAACTTAGAAATATTATGTAAGGCTCCACTGGTTAGTTGCACTTTTTAGGCATTTCTACAATACAAATTCCAAATACGAGGTACAAAAATACATTTGGGGCCGGCATAAACAAAAATTTGCCCATCGATAAGTTTCATCAAACACCTTTTCAATTCACAATTCACGTTCACACGATGATAAAATCGTGTGACTGAACATTCTGCTGAGTATTCTGGGGAAAAATACAGAAGTTTAAAGAAGCCATTTCCCTTATAAATATCATTTTTTATAATAATAGTCTGGAGAATTTTGTTGTAACCCTCAATTATTATTATAATTATTAATATTAAAATTTAAACATCGGCTTGGTGATTCAATTATCATCGTTTATTTATATGCTTTATTAAAAGGTAAAACTCAAATAAAATGGGACGCTATATTGAAGTCATTGAGGATCGGTGCACTGTGTGAAAGCTTCAATGTCCACTCAAGTTTTAATGTACGTTTGCATACTTCTTTTCTTATAAACAAAGGAAGGTAATTAGTTAGAGCACCAGTTGACATATGGCATAATTTGGGGGATTAAAATTCAAAGAAAAAGGCATCGTACCTCGAAAACAGGACAGGGGAGGATATATAGTGTGTAACGGTTTGTAGACTGTAAGGTCATGTGAAATGTATTGTACGATGTACACATGTACAGTACGTTGTACTTGTAGTTGTACTGTAGTATTAGTAGTACCACAGTATGTACTGTATGCACGTTATAAAGCAATGGGATTGGTTGGTTGTTAGGCATGTTAGGACGCCATTATCCGTTGCACTGCACAACACAAGCATTCGTCGTACGTGGGCAAGTGACGAGTGCTATAGTACAACTTATCCATACATGTAGATCCATATTACGTTAGCGAAGTTTAGCCGTGTTTGGGCTCTGTATACAACAAAGGAGGAGTCTAAAAACTCTAACAAACCAGTGCTAGTGCATTAAGTGAATATTTATGCTAGTTATATTAACTACAGTAGTGCACCCTGTGTGAATATTTCAGAAAAAATTTACGGCTTCCAGAAAACATTGAACAAAACATAATTTGGTCACAATTCACGACATAATTGTGACCCCCCCCCCCCCAAAAAAAAAAGAGTGGAAAAACAAATGAAACACACATGAATATCAGTGAAGTCAGGAATGAACAAAAATTTCACCGCACAGAGACGTACAGGCACATTTTTCTTATAATGATGTCATCGGATGATTTTTTTATGTTGACAAATCTTTCCTGGAAGGGTATCGATAACATGGCTATTTAAACCATTTTATTGTGAGGTTAGATGACTCTATCTTTTGGGAAATGAGCACATCACAATTATTGAATTTGTCATTTCCCATGCTCTTTGAGGATACAAAGGAAACAAAAGCAAAGATTCTAACTAAAATAGTGTGCACAACATTGTGTTTAGGCTTTTTAACTTCTTGTCGGTAAAATGATTTGTTGCTATAGCTGTGTTTGCGCTATAGCAGCTGTATTACATTGTTGATACACTCTAAAAACTCCCGGGTCAGATCTGACCCGGAAAGGGTCAAATCTGACCCGGAATCCGGGTTCTATTTGGCGCG
>JAUELU010000035.1:47045-57576 GCA_032357145.1 Evasterias troschelii | reverse complement strand
TTCCACCAGAAGGTTGACCTTGTGTAGTTTAAGTTCGGGGCTTGGGGTCTTGATTTGTTATCCGGCGCATCCCATCCTCGTCGCCATCTGTAGAGGTAGGGGGGAGCTAGACGCTGCCTTTTCCCTGGTCCGCTTATCGTTAAAATAAGGATGCGCAGTTCAACTCATCTCAAGTTTAACCTCATGTGTGTTTGAGTGTTTATTGTTCTCCACTTCAATACCAACAAGAATCGGGTATAATAAAAAACCCAAGCACCAGCCAGATACTAAAATATATGACAGAAAGATTCATATTATAACTAATCTGGAGGTACAAAGATATGTAAATACATATTATGCTACACGAGTACAATTACACGCAAGTTGTGCCCTGTGTAATGGCGTGTTTCCATGCAACGCACATCCCACACAATATAAAACAAGTAGCATACACGGCGAGTGTACATAACATTACACACAGTTTACGTTGTGAACTTCACATGTCATTGCCCAGCATAAAACTTATATCTTCTCACAATAAGTTCACATAAAGAACTACAAATATCAAAATGAGACTCTATGTTATTTTTATAATCTCACTCATGTTGTTGTGAAACACCTAGTTACACAAATAAATCAGCAAATTACAGCAATAGTTGACCCGAAATCCAAGAAAATCAATGTTCTTCACGAGTCACAAAGCAAGAGGCCACCTCGGCTCCCTGCCAAAAACCACTTAACTTGCACGTAAATACTACGCACTGAGAAATTCTCAGGAAACCAACTAATAATCAACCAAACTACTTTCTATCGTCACCAAAACCTAATGGAGTTTCAAATGATTTCCCAAATACACTAATTCTTGTGAATTCCATAACAAAACGATTTAAATGAAAATATGACATGAACTATGTTGTATCGCGGAAGAGATCCTGGAAGTGATACAGCACTAAACCCGCGAAACACTGCGTTAAAGGGACGCTGTAAGTAAAATGGTACACTTTGGAAACGTTGTATTCAAGGGACGCCGTATGCAAATACCTTAAGGGCCGTTTCCCCACAATAATAATAATAAAAATAATAATAATCTCGACGAAAACAAAAGCTGTTCCGACCTATGTCGGAACAGCTAATAAAAACTAGACATTAGGTGTTTGTGAACAAACACAAAGCTGTTCCGTGTATTATTGTTTAGCTCAAAGGGTTTATAACTGAAAAGAAATTGAAAATCAGGTGAGTAGTTCTTGAGTTATGGTCCCACTTCCGGTTTACCCGGAAGTAAAGGTCAAAATCGGGTCACAGTAACCCAAGGCTGATCTGCAATGCCCAAGGAGTCTATAACTGAAAAAAGTTTGAAAATCGGTTTGGTAGTTCTTGAAATATGGTCCCACTTCCGGTTGACCTGGAAGTAAATGTCAACATAAAATCTCGACGAAAACAATAGCTGTTCTGACAGTATGTCGGAACAGCTAATAATAAAAAATATCGACGAAAACAACAGCTGTTCCGACCTATATCGGAACAGCTAATAATAAAAATCTTGACGAAAACAATACCTGTTCCGACAGTAGGTCGGAACAACTAATAACTAGGCATTAGGTGTTTGTGGACAAACACAAAGCTGTTCCTGTTTTTTCTGATTCATAAAATGTTTTAACAATAAACAAGAAATCAAAAACATTACGATCTCATGACATGTGGTTCAGGAAATATAATTATCTCAAATTGTTAGGACCGGAAGAAAAGGTCAAAATTGGGTCATGGTAACAAAAGGCTTATCTCCAAAGCCAAAGTAGTCTATACCTGGAAAAAGTTTGAAAAACGGTTGTGTAGTTCTTGAGATATGGCTTCACTGCCGGTTGACCCGAAAGTATGGGATTTAGGCGGAAACAAAGAAATAGAAAAATAATAAAAATCTAGACGAAAACAATAGCTGTTCTAACTGCTAGTCGGAACAGCTAATAACTATATATTAGGTGTTTGTGGACAAACACAGAGCTGTTCCGTTTTATTAAAAAAAAGGTTGAACAATAAACAAGAAGTCACAAACATCACGACATGTGGTTCAGGAGATATGATTATCTCAAATGTTGAGCTTCCTGTTTGACAGGAAGTAAAACTCAACATGGGGTCACGGTACCAAGGAGTCTATCACTGAAAACAGTTTTAAAATCGGTTGTATACTTCTTGACATTTGGTGTCACTTCCGGTTGACCCTTTGGTAAAGGTCAACATGGGGTCACGGTTACCCAAGGCTTATCTCCAATGCACAATGAGTCTATAACTGAAAGTAAGTTGAAAATCGGTTTGGTAGTTCTTGAGATATGGTCCAACTTCCGGTTGACCCGGAGGTAAAGGTCGAAATTTGGTCACGGTTACCCAAGGCTTATCTCCAACGCCAAGGAGTCTATAACTGAAAAAAGTTTGAAAATCTGTTTGGTAGTTCTTGAGATGGTCCCACTTCCAGTTGACCCGGAACCACTTCCATATTACCCAAGGCTAATAAGGAGTCTATAACTGAAAAAGGTTTGACGATCAGGGGTATACTTGTTGAGATATGGTGGTTTGAAGGTTGGCTAATTACTTATTCACTTCGCTGTAGTTAGGCTAATTAATTAAGAATTAAAAAAAAAATTACATTTAGAGTCAAGTTTACGGTCTAAGCGTAAGTTTACAGTCATTTGATATATGATTTAACTCTATCGTATTTACGCTCTAGGATATTAGGCTTAAACAAAAAACGTGTGCAATTGCTATAGGATTCTGGTGGAAGCAAAGAATAACTAGAAATTAGGTGTTTGTGGATATACACAAAGCTGTTCTGGTTTTCTTATTCATAAAATTGTTTTAACATTAAACAAGAAATCAAAAACATAAACATAACGACCTTATGGCACTTGGTCCACGAGATATGATTATCTAAAATAAATAAAAGGCAAACTTGGTCACGATTACCAAAGTCTAATCTCTAAAGCCAATTAAGGCTATAACTGGAAAAAGTTTGAAAATCGGTTGTGAAGATCTTGATATGTGGTCCCACTTACGGTTGACAAGGAAGTAAAGGATGGGGTCATGGTTACCCAAGGCTAACTTCCCATGACCATGGATTATATAACTGACAAAAGTTTGAAAATTGGATGTCTTCTTCTTGAGATATGATATGAGATTACAAGATACAAGATTGGCTAATCAAATATCCACACCGCTGTGAAGTGGCTAATTAATTAAGAATTTTAATATTTTACATTAAGAGTAAAGTTTATGTACTAAGCTTCAATTTGACATATGATTTAACTCTTTCGTTTTTACGCTCTAGGATATTGTGCTTTAAACAAAAATGTCTGCAATTGCTATGGGATTTAGGTCAGAAACAAAGAATAATAATAATAACAATAATAATAATCTCGACAAAAACGATAGCTGTTCCGACCTATGTCGGAACAGCTAATAAAAATCTTGACGAAAACAAAAGCTGTTCCGACCTATGTCGGAACAGCTAATAAAAGCGCATTTTCAAGAGAATGCTACAAAATTGTCAGTTTATGGGAGGGACAGAAGAAAACAGTTTTTAATTTACACTTGAAAGTCTGGAGTGAGTTGATATTGCGAATTTGATTTGGTAGTGAATTCCAGCATCAGGGACCAGCAACTGAGAAGGATCGGTCCCCTGCCAATTTGTACGTGCGAGGGATTGTTAGATTTTGGCTGGAGCGGAAGCCACTCCGGCAAGGTTTGTTGAGGTTTAGAGGCTCTGTGATATACTGTGGAAGTACATCCTAGAGTCCTTTGTGCATGTTCGCTGAAGTTTTGAATGCGATGCTTTGTCTAACTGGTAACCAGTGTAATTGTTGCAAAAGATTATAGGCTTATGTGTTTTGGGGTTGTGAGAATATGATACGTGCAGCATTGTTTTGGAGCCTTTGTAGTCGGTTAATGTCAGCTTGCTTAATACCATTGAGGAGAGAGTTACAATAATCCCGTCTAGACAACAAAAGGGCTCTGGCAGTGGCATGGCATGTGTTTGTGTCAATATATTTACATATTTTGAAGATGTTTCTGATGTGATAGATGATGGACTTGCATGTACTTGTGACATGTGCACTCATTGTCATGGAGCTGTCGAAAAAGACGCCTAAATGCTGCACAGTTTGAGATGGCTTTAATGTTTGAGATGGCTTAAATGTTATGTTATTTATGTTAAGAGTTAAGTGGCGTAAACCTTTCTGGTGATGGAGACATGCAGCAATGAAAAACTCGGTTTTGTTTTTGTTCAGTAAAAGTTTGTTACTGATCAACCATTTTTGAACATCGGTGATGCAGTTTGACAACCTGAAGAGGGTACATTTTGCATCGTTAGGAATGGACGTGTTAAAGTCCATGTAAATTTGGACATCATCAGCATATGTGGTATTTGATGTTGTGTTGGTGAAAAATATCCCCCACAGGGCTCAAGTACATGGTGAAGGAAGGAGGACCGAAAACGGAGCCCTGTGGGACGCCCAAAGGATTATGGCTCACATCAGAGTCAGCCCCAAAAATGGTGACATGATTCGTCATGTTGTGAAAGTAGGAGGTAAACCATTTAAGTGCAGTATTTTTGATGCCGAACTGATTTTGGAAACGACGCAGCATTGTGCTATGATCAAGATTGTCAAACGCAGCAGACAAATCGAGCATAACTAAAAACATTGCTTTGTTACTGTCCAGTACCTTCAAAATGTCATTCGGAATACACAATAATGCTGTTTCGGTGCTGTGGTCGGCTTTGTAGGCTGATTGTAGGGGATCTGCAAGACAGTACTTATTGATGTGTTGTTTTAGTCGAGTGCGGACAACCCTTTCAATGAGCTTAGATGAGGTACAAAGAATAGACACTGGGCGGTAGGTTTCTTTAGGATCGGTGTGATTACAGCATTGCGTAGTGCTTTGGGGAAAACTCCAGATGAGAGCGATTCATTACAAATTTCAGTTAGTGTTGGGAGGAAAATGGCAATGTGCTGTTTGAGTAGCCAGGTCGGAACAGGGTGTAGTTGGCAGGATTTCGTAGTAAACTGGTTAATTATCTTGAGCAGATCGTCTGGGCCAACTGGACAAAAATCTGACAAAATACAGTCTGGATAACCAGACCGAAGCTAACCGCGTATTGGGCCAGATTTTTCGTGTATTCGGGGGTTTGCCAGCCGCATTATTCAGACAAAATAGAATCCATGCGGTAAAAGGTGGTGAAATTTCTGTCTCAATTGTTTTCCAATTTTAACGAATTTGTCAATAATATTAATTTTTCAAATAATTTTCTTTTAGCTTATAGTAAATAACAGATCTCTGACCATACTTGCAGAAAGAATTAGAAGATTTGGCGGCCTAATTAGTGAGTAATTAGCCGCCAAAATTAGGACCTCATGATCCAGAATATCACACGTTAGGGTATGTACACAATACTCTATAATGAATGTACTCGCCGTGAAGTAAATGTACCCTTCATGTTGCATAAAATATGAAATTTTATTCCATAATCTGATAGACCACACCACTGGTTACACTGAATTTTGGAGATGATTAAATCGGATCATTAATTAATGTGTAATTAGCCGTTACAATACATGCCATTTTCTTTTACGCGTTATAGGTATGGTATACTTGTACACAAGACTATATAACGAATGTACTCGCCGTAAAGTAAATGTACCCTTCATGTTGCATAAAATATAAAATTTTATTTCATTATCTGATAGACCACACCACTGGGCACACTTAATTTTGGAGGTGATTAAATCGGATAATTAATTAATGCCTAATAAGCCGTTACAATACACGCCTTTTTGTATTACACGTTATAGGTATGGTATTCTTGTACACAAGACTCTATAATGAATTTTCTCGCCGTAAAGTAACTGTACCCTTCATGCTGCATAAATTATGACACTTTATTCCATAATCTCATAGACCACCTCTCTGGCCACACTTAGTGTTGGAGATGGTTAAATCAGATCACTAATTAAACAATAAGTAAACACATTTACACAACACTAAGCAAAGGAAAAGCGAGGAAATGTACTCTTCCTATTCGGTAAAATACGAAACGTTTCGGAATATTAAAATATTTTTAAAATCGAACAAATTATAGCATTTTTTTCCTTTGCTGCGGTTTGCAGTTATAACACAATTTCTTTGTTACCTGCATATAATAACCTACACTGTTTCCACAGAGTGGACAGAACATGCAATTGAGACCAATATCTTAGAACAAGCCAAATGCATTTGTAATTTAGAAGACACATTTATATCCCTTTTTCAGTATTTTTTGAAATATTAAAAGCAATTTCCTGGGCCACTCTCACTCATCACCCACAAAGTTGCAATTTTGTTGTCGTTTCTACTGCGGGTGTGCGTAAAGGGGGGTCTCTATCACTTATCAGTCATTCTTGTTTCAAATTTCGTCTAGATATTGACCCAACCGGTTCAATTCAATCAATCAAATCAGGTTTGGACACAAATTAAGAAAGTAATAAACTGCAATAAAAACAAAGAAGTTACGAGGAAGATTTTGGAATTCATGGGGGCTTGTAATGAGACTCATGAGAAACTCCTCTAAGTATCGGAAACACAAAACATGTCAATGTCGTTTCACTAATAATTGTACTGTCGGCAATTGCGCAAAAGAAAATTGCGTTTTGATGACATCATGATCATGCAAGTAAAATACTGACACGATCTACATTATCTATCACAGTCATTAACAGAAACCCCACCCCACGCTCATGACTTGTTTTTATAGAACAAAAGTGAATTTCACATGACAGCAGAAACGTGACGTCATTACATTTTTGAAAATCTTCAGAATGTTGCAAAATTATGTATTGGTTCTATTACTTATTTGAGTTTGCATTTACATGTAGGTAAACAACTCTTCACCAAAAAAAAAAAAGAGATCGAAAAAGATCTCTAAATGTTTGTTCACCCATCCAAAAACTTTCTGAAAATGTTAAAACCCATATTGTGGTTCAGTGGTTATAATGTTCAACTTTGATCAATGGTAATTCAATACTTGATGTATGTCATTTGTCTTACGCTTAAGCTTCACACCGAAAGTTGAAGTGAAAATTTGTTGAAAAACATGATTTCAGCTCAGAAAAACATAGTTGGACATGATTGCAGTACATGGGCAACACTGTCAATAATGACAGCACCTAACGCTGCTGATAAGCGTAAAATTGTAATTTTGTTTTAATGATTTTAAAATTTATAATTTTGTGAACCAAAGTGTATCATAAATCGCATAATATCAATTCAAACACATTTGAAATTTGAGGGGGACAAACACGTTCTAAATAGGAAGTTATTGTAACAAGAAGTTTGCCCACTGTTTGTTTTCCGACGATGACAACTTTTCAAGAAATTGCTCCTAAGCACATAGAGTTTGTGTCTGATGGCCATTATAGCTATTAATATTATTTGTGTTTATACTATCATTTCAAAAGTGTGTGAGAATTCTCTTTATAATCTACTCTCCGCAATTCGAAAGTATAAGCCCAGCTAAAGTAAATATTTAACCGAGCATGGTGTGTGCACTATATGTAATCTGAAACAATCGTTTTAGTTCTGGGTCAACAATTCTCTTTTCAACAGCTGGATTGTGATGTATAATCTAAGGTTTTCCACATCATCACTCTGTAAAATTGTTTTTGAGCAGCAAAGTTGTTCAGCGAACAGACAGCAAAACACAGCGCAGCTTCCGGAATCATTTTAGGCCTATGCATGATGATTGTTTCACTTCAAACTTGTGTTGGCTCTCAAAAACATTAGGCATGTGGTTCCGATAACGATTCATTCTTCCATTCTGAAAATAAAATCAAAGAATGCTCGTCCATGGATCGCCATCTTCTGCCGAGTATCCTGACTGTTGGAGAGTGAATCAAGCAAGTTTGCTGTTTGTTACTGTTGTCAATAACATACAAAGTAAAGTGCCTTTTTTTAAAAAGGGGGAAAAACATGACTTCTCAAAACTTGCCAGTTTCGAAGCATGTTTTTGACACCGACTTAAATGTATTGGTTGATTGTTGTCCACTGAGTATCTTTTTGGTATCATTGACAACGCATTATGTACACATAACGTTGGAACTGATGCAAGCCACAGTTCACGCACTGACTGTGCTGTCGTCGTCTTCCGTTTGTTTGATCTGCTGGCGGGATGCAACAGCGCCCTCTTTCGTAGGATATTTATTAAATAGTTTTTGGGGGCTTATCTACGGAATATCTCAAGATTGAAATTAAATTGAACAATGAAACTCGGAAAATAGTTGAACCTCAGTATCAAGAAATGTTGGCGTTAACTTTTCAAATGTTGCCCCACTCTCGGATGCAAAAACTTTGAGCATCATAGCTTTTATATTTGCGGAGATACAGCAAAAAGCAAATGGTAATTTTTCAACTTTAAACACCTTGTAAAATATGAATAATGAAAGCTTATCAAGTCTCCATTTTTGTACCATGGATACATCTTGCCTAGACCTATTACACAAATAAACTACAAACTTTTAGACATGTAATAGTTTAATTTTGGTTAGTTACGGTACAAAAGGGGACATGGGAAAAAAGTGCATGTCTTTGAACAAAAGGTTTCCTCAAACAGTATACAGCTGAAACAAACTTTACTATTTCTATAACTACATGGGTACTAACAAGTGTTTTGGTACAAAAATAAATAAAATAACTCTGATCAGTTCCAAGCATTGCCCAAAAGTCATCGTTAGTTATGTTACAGTTAGTTACGTTACACTTTGTCAAGGACTAATTTTATTTGTGATACACCCTTTGTATACACTTTCAGCTCAATTAATCTGGTCTATATTATTAACTAATATGCACTACTACAACATCCAAATCAATTAAGCAACACAAATGGAATAAAGTAACATTTTGTAATACAGTAGTAGTACAAAATGTTAAGAGTCATTTCACGTAAATACTTGACATATGTGTCCACCGTCAAAAAAAATCAATTTTTTTTAATACTTTGTGGGTGGAAGGGCCTTGGGGTGCAAGTAAACAAAATTGAACTTTTAAATCATTATATAGCCCGTTGCCATGGTAACAGCACATTTTGTGTTTTGGGCATTTTTGGCCATTTTGGGGGTCTGGAAACGAATGCTGCCACTTGAATGGATCAAATCTGTACTTTTTGTGTATGTGTACAATAACTATCATGTACGTACATGATAACTATCATACATACATTATCTATTTACTATACATGATAGTTATAATGTATGTTTATTGACGTACATGATAGTTATTGTGTACGTATACGGTACGTAGACGTACACAATAAGACATGTAAGAGGGAGGATTTTGTTTCATGTGGCGGCACTACACTTCCGTAGTGTACAAACTATGCCTACAGGAAGTCTAGGCTCTGTCAGCTCTTTTGTAAACGAAGTGATTTCACTAAAGTGCATGCATACAAATAACCTTAAATTAGTCGGACATATTCATTTCTTGTTTTACTTGAAGGGGTAGAGAGTCAAACAAATTTATTTCTCACACAAGTAGAATGGATTCAAACTATTTTTGGGGAAAGTTTGTAAATATGTCAGTAACATCCCAAGTTGTCAAATAACAACTTGAAAAGGGCGTTTTTGCATGTTTACAGCCAGACCTACATTTATACCCCTGCTAAATACCCATCAAAGGTGTCATTAGTCTATCCTTATATCAGGTCATCACCTAGTTTATAACCAAATGTAATACAAAAGCAATCAGACATTTCACTATTGGCACTAGGGGGTCTCAACAAAAATGAAAAAATTCAACTGCAGGTTAAAATGTCAGTTTTTATAGACCTATTCCTTGATATGAAAATGTCCTACATTTGACAGTACAATATAGTTGATGGGGTACCACGTACCATACTAATTTGCGGTTACATCTAATCTCAATTTAAAGGCCTTTAAAAATGCCCAAAACACAAAAAGTAAATTTGAAGGGGCGGGGCCTTAACTTTTAGGGGGGTCATATCTCAGAAATGTTAAGGTATAGGTTTTTAAAATTTGATGAGTGTTCATGACACATAGTTTATAACTAAATGTAATACAAAAGCAATCGGACATTTCACTACTAGGGGTCTCAAAAATGACAAAAAAATCATTCCGGGGGCTTAAAACGTCAATTTTTACAGACCTATGGCTTGATATGAATATGTCCTATGCTTTTTTGACAGTAGATTCTAGTTGATAGGCTATCAGGTACCCAGTATAGTAATTTGCAGTTACATATCTTTATCTCAATTTGTAGATATAGGCCTCTAAAAAGCCCAAAACACAAAAAGTACATTTTAAGGGGCGGGGCTTAATTTTTTTAGGGGGTCATATCTCAGAATTGTTAAGGAGTAAGCTTCTAAAATTTTGTGAGTGTTCATGACATCTATGGGGAAATGTTTACAAACAAAAATAGATTGGTGGAAGTGTTCTTTTTTATTGTTATTAGTTCAAACTGGGGGAAACACTTAAAAATGCATTTTTCCAGTTTTTGTAAAAAAGTCCATTTTTGATGCAGT
>JAUELU010000035.1:20497-30784 GCA_032357145.1 Evasterias troschelii | reverse complement strand
TTTTTTTTGGGGGGGGGGGGTGGGGCATTTTTCTTGGTTATTGGAAATTTTTTTTTAGGGCCGCGCTGAAATGGTAAATCGGAAACCATGAATCAACTCTTTGTTAAGGGGGGCCTTGGCAAAATTTGGTCAGGTCTTGAAAATGGTAGTTGTTGTGTTTAGTTTGAGGACCTGCAAAGTGAAAACAAGGTTTTAATATGCAGTGCAGAGACATGCAAAGCCAAAATGAGACATGAAAATCAAAAACTGCATGAAAAAAAAAAATACTGACCGGGTAGCATGACAAAGCGGATATCCAAATATGATCCATCTTGCATGAGAAGATTTTGGTTAAAGGGATCAACAATGTCGATGACTCCTTCCCCATCTTCAAAACACACATCTCCTTGATGACACTTTGCAAGGAACTTGAACTGTTCTTTGCTTGGTCTGTTTGCCATTGCATGTCTTCTTGTACCTCTGTATGTGTTCACCCCTGTAGATGAAGATGTAAATGAAACTTGCGATAAAATAAATGGATAAAAAGAGTCAAAAGAGTACATTTTATTATTTGAAGAAAACATTGTAAAACGTTTTAATATTTTATTAAACTTCAATACGAACTAATTATGCATTTAGAGTGTGTGGTCATGGTGGTGCATAATTGCAAACATACATCATGCAATCACCGTGATACGGACGGAGTCAATGAAATTAAAACAACCCAAAAATAATAAGTTGTACGTACAACCATGAATTTATATCATGATATGGAATTGACCCTATATAGCTAGAGCCCATGATGATCATCATGGAGCTAACCACAATAACTTGAATAAGCAAATAATCGCTAGGTAGCTAGTAGCCTAGCTACTAACATGACTAACTATTTTACTGTAGTGTAGTATTTAATTTAGGCCTATTTTTATTATATATCAACATTCTTGCAAAAGTTGTCCTTGTTCGATGGCAATAAAAATCGACGTTATAAACAACCCAAAAGTACTAATAACCAGACTGAAAATACCGCAAATAATCTGCTACATACTTGCTTTCCAACATACTCCCAGCCAGTGAACTTTGTCATTTTGTATCCTTCGGAACGTAATAACACAAGTGACCATCCGATCTTTACACACACACACACACACACACACGCAACATCGACACCTAGACCCTTTTCGAAACCACGGCTTCCGCTTTGGAGTCGGCTCAGGATAGCCTGGCCCCGCGGCCGTGTTTTGACAATTATCACGCATGCTTTGCGTACGCGCTCGGGGCTTCAGACGAAAGAACGGAGCCAGAAGCCGAATCCAAAGCTGAAGCCGTGGTTTCGAAAGGGTCTAAACTGTAACATAAAATAGTCTGGTTTCAACCCAATGACACGTCACCCTTGACACGGCACTGTCATGCTCACAGATGGAAATGATGGTTCAGCTGGAGCCATAGCCGAGACAGCAGCCAGCACCGCCGTAATCGAAGCCCTTCCACATCGAGTGAGAACAACACAGATTTTTGTTGGTATCACTGGAAGTACGGAGACAAGGCCCGCAATTGCAAAGAGGGATGCAACTACAATCGCAAACACACTTCAACTCCGGCCAAGGGAAACGCCAAAGCCGGCAAATAGACGCGACTACTTCTGCTGGCACACCAACTCGATGTCGCCTTTTTCATGTTTTTGGCAAAACCACCGGCTCAAAGTTTTTGGTTGATACCGGTGCCGAGGTTAGCATTTTGCCTCCTACAATACGGGACAGGCAGTACCGACGCAACGATTTCGTACTTGAGGCTGTCAACAAGACGCAAATTGCAACTTACGGTGAGCGATCACTTAGCATTGATTTAGGTTTGAGACGTACTTATAGATGGATCTTCACAATCGCCGACGTGCCTTTGGCAATTTTAGGTGCTGATTTTCTACAACATTTTGGGTAATTGGTCGATATGAAAAACAACAAGTAAATCGATTCAACGACTAGCCTTAGCGTTCACGGCATTCAATCTCTCACCAGTACCCCCAGCCCTATGTTTCTGGGCCACCCTCGAACACCCATTATACTGCCATTTTACAAGAATATCCAGCCATCACCAGACCTTGTTTCAAGGACACTTTGCCAAAACATGATATAACTCATCACATCACCACCAAAGGTCCACCTGTTTCAGCCAGACTGTGACGTCAAGCCCCAGACAAGCTGAAAAGCGCCAAGGCTGAGTTTGATCACATGCTGCAATCGGGCATCATCCGTCCTTCCAATAGCAGTTGGGCATCGCTTCTCCACATGGTACCCAAAGGGACACAGGGTGATTGGAGACCGTGTGGGGATTATCGTGCCCTTAACGCGTATACCCCCGACCGCTACCCCATCCCGCACGTGCACGACATCACTTCGTCTTTACACGGATGCACCGTTTTCTTGAAAGTGGATTTGATCCGAGCGTACTATCAGATACCGGTCGAACCAAGTGACATTCCCAAGACTGCCATTACTACGCCATTCGGTTTATTTGAGTTCTTGAGGATGCCTTTCGGTGTACTGTACGCAATGCCGCCCAGACATTTCAACGTTTCATCGATCAAATATTACGTGGTTTGGATTTTGTTTTCGCCTATATTGATGATTTACTCATTGCCAGCCACAGCGAAGCGGAGCATGAACTGCATCTTCATACACTATTCAAGCACCTCGATCAGTTTGGTGTGGTTGTGAACCCGGCCAAGTGCGAATTTGGTGTTCCGTCTCTACAATTTTTGGGGCACCACATTGACCAACATGGCATTCGACCGCTTGACACGAAAGTACACGCAATACAATAGTTCCCAGTTCCTGGTTCGACAAAACAGTTGCACAAGTTCTTGGGATTGGTCAATTTCTACCGCCGCTTCATACCCCATTGTGCTATTTGGCCCAACGCCTCACTGACCAACTCGCTGGAAAACCTCAGAAAGTCCTCATACTGCCGGACACAGCAATCGCCGCTTTTGAATCAGTCAAGTTAGCTTTGGTCAACGCAACTCGTTTGTCTCACCCTCGCTCAGATGTTGAGTTATGCTTTATGGTCGACGCCTCTGATTTCGCCGTGGGCGGAGTCCTCCAACAACATGTCGATGGGCACTGGAACCCCATTGCATTCTTTTCAACCGGCTCCAACCGGCAGAGACCAAATATAGTATTTTTGGCCGTGAACTTCTAGCGATTTATCTCGCCATTCGTCATTTCCGCCATGCAGTCGAGGGTCGTGCCTTTTCCGTCTGGACTAATCATAAGCCGTTGACTCATGCACTCGCGGCAAGTTCGGATAGGTATTCCCCCAGGGAAATCCGACATCTTGACTATGTGTCGCAGTACACAACCGACATCCGACATGTGCCTGGTAAACAAAACGAGGTAGCTGACGCATTAACCCGCATCAGTTTGAACGCACTCCCAAATCCCTCACTCCTATGGATTACCAGGTCATGGCAGATCATCAGCGAAATGACGAAGAATTACGCCAGCACAAACAACAGTCAATTCTCCAGTTGCAAGACGTTCCATTAATCGGGAGCGAAACTACTCTGTCATGTGACATGTCTACAGGAACGCCTCGCCCATTTGTTCCCAAGACAATGCGCAGAGCAGCATATGACTCCTTGCATTCACTATCGCATCCTGGAATACGAGCTACGCTCAAGCTGGTTGGAACGCGTTTTGTATGGCCTAATATGAACCACGATGTTCGCTCATGGGTCAAGTCCTGCATGCATTGTCAGAAATCCAAGGTGTACCGCCATACCATCACCCCCCTTGGAACTTTCATGGCCCCGGATGCTCGTTTTGATCACGTGCATATCGACTTGGTCGGCCCACTTCCATCGTCCGCTGGACAGTCCTACCTACTCACTTGCATTGACCATTTCACTCGATGGCCTGAAGCCATCCCTATCCCGGACATCACTGCGGAGACTGTCGCCCGAGCTTTCACTTGTCATTGGGTAGCTCGGTTCGGCGCACCATCTACAATAACAACTGACCGTGGCCGTCAATTTGAATCGGCGCTCTTCAATGCTCTGTCATCATTGATAGGCAGTAAGCGGATTCTCACAACTGCTTACGATCCAATTGCCAACGGATTAGTAGAGCGTTTTCATAGGCAGTGGAAAGCGTCGCTCAAGGCGCAGGATGAGCCAAACCGCTGGACTGAAACACTTCCTCTTGTTTTGCTTGGAATACGCACAGTCGTCAAACGGTTGTTCCGCCGCGGAGCTTGTTTTTGGAACCACACTACGCCTGCCTGGTCAGTTTGTGGCCCCCGATTACGGATGCCAGTTTAGACACGTCAGATTACGTGCATCGGCTGAAACGCACCATGCGTAAGCTCGCCCCTGCTCCTATGCGTCCGCATGAACGCACCGCACAGCTCCACAAGGACTTGTCGTCTTGCACGCACATTTTTGTCCGATGTGATCACATACAGGAACCACTCCAACCTCCTTATAAAGGCCCCTATCGGGTAATTGAGCGAGCAATCAAATACTACACTTTGAACATCAATGGCAAAAGTGACACAGTCAGTTTGGATCGAGTGAAGGTCGCATATCTCGACACGGAACACTCAATTGATTCATTGCAACAGTCAAAGCCACTATCGCCAACGCCAACTCCGATTTCGCCTCCACGACCCATCCCAAACTTTCCTCCTCCAGATTTTATGGACTGGAGCGCAACACCGCCACAGCCGTCTCCGCCGCCAACTACAGTTTGACTGTGGATGAAATATTATTCGACAACTTTTGTTTTGTTTTTTTATTACCGTTCTCTGCCTTGCAGTTGCTCTCTGGAGGGGGCTCATGTGGTGACTAACTGTAAATATTATAAACATTGACATCAAGTGTATTTTTTGATTATCCAATCATCGCCAGTTATTGTGCTTCTGATGGTGCACGGCGTGTACATTGCTTTAGTGTTAACTTTTCGTTGGTCGCAACTCGCACATGTTTAGCAAAGTTTTGATCTTCTTTTATTTTTTTATCTTGTCTTGTTACGGACACAGTCGTTTTTCAAGCCTCGCCGTTATAGCTACTTTTTCTTGAGGAATCGCTGGAATTTGTGTTTGTTAACTGTTTCCCGTATAATTATTGTTCATCGTCATCGTTAGTCGTCTGTCCTTTGTGAACTTTATAGAATTACATCTACTTACCTTCGGGGAATATTCGAGAGACGCTGATCGCGATCTATTGGAGGATTATAAAAGTTTCACCTCGAGAACATAACAGTGCTCCAGTCCAATCCTCAACCGGAACCAAACCAGTACTTCGGTGAGTTCATTATTTATTTATCCTGTCGACAACCCCTAACTCAATTCTCCAAAGCAGCAACTGGATAATGATGTGGTCCGAGTTACCTAGTTTCAGACGCACCCTCTCTGTATATGCAGATGCGATGTTTCCATAGCATAAGTCCAAGACGGCATCCCCTCTCGTTGGTTTGTTAACAAACTGATGATATGAGGGTAACGCTTGATCTAGTCTGCAATGGTTAAAATCTTCCAAAATGAATATAGCAGAGTCAGGGGAGGCACTTTCCAGCTGTTGAATTCTGGAAGCAATTTCCTCACTTGCAACTTGAGGGTTGGCTTTGGGTTGAATATAGGTGCTCATAATATAAATTTGGTTGAACTCCCTTGGCAAATAATAGGGTCTAAGTCCAACTGTTAAAAGCTCATGATCAGGGGTGCAGATTTTCTCTTTTACCGACCAGTTATTGCACCAAGCACTATTTATGTACAAACATACACCTCCACCTTTTGATTTTCCAGAGTCTGGTGATCTATCCCCTCTGATATCGAAATTTGGCAAGTCAACGGCGCTGTCAGGAATATTGTCATTTAGCCAGGTTTCCGAAAAACACATAAGACATGCCTCCCGGTATTCATGTAGGTATCGTGTACACGCATTTAATTCATCCATTTTATTTTGTAGAGATCTTACATTACCTAGTAAAATGGTCAGCAGGGGTGGTTTTGTCCGTCGAGCTCTTGTACGTTTCCGTATACCTCCATGTTTCCCTATTTTCCTAGGTTTGATTTCTTGTGGGAAGTCATCATAGTCCATCGGATTGTATGATGACCATGGTTGAAGGCCAGTTAGTGCTGACCTTGTGTATGTAATTCTATCAGTGCCACCAGTTGATTCAGTGCCAGGGTAGGCAGAAATACACATCCAATATCGAGACAGTAATAAAAACACCTGCAAACACCGGATCATATCAGCTCTATACTAGCCTTCATGTAACATGTTGATAAAACTAGGCAAAACTTAAGTTGAACACACTAAAAGATTGACAGAGATGAGTAAAAATTAGTAAAACGACGGACATGAAATGCCAAAGGTGGTCGCCACGGAGCAGCGCCCTCAAGGTTATCATGATTCATTTTTACGACATGAGGTACTACTACTAGTACTAGGCCCTTCAATTTTTCGACGGGTCACATGGTGGCATGTGATACAGAGTGTTTGGACAGGCCCTACTCCACGATCCTGACGAGAAGAGGTTAGTAAGTTCAACTCAAATTGACATTGTTTTCCTTTTCACTGACATGGTAAAACAAAAATAAAAACACAGAAATTGAAGCAAACCTAGGTATACCCCAATACCATGCTTACCACCGTGACCACGTCTACGACATTTGATTCAACAAGCGGAACAAGAACAGCACGAACTAAACACGAACTAAACACTATTGATTAAAACAACATGATTGACAAATGTATAAATATTTAGGCCAATGTAAATGTTATGTATGTGTATGCCAATGTATGCCTAACATTTATGTTCCTAGTACCTTCATCCATGGAGGTAGTGCTCCATCCATTACAACTTTATACAGGCCGAATACACTAGCCCCGGCGTTAGTTTGCGGTTTGCTGTTGACTCATCAGGTGAATGAACCAAGCTTGGCCACTCAAATTGTATAATATGTTTCTCAACATTATAATGGAGGAAGTTACGAAAAAACTTAATCCCTACCTACCCTGCTGAAGAGGCCGAGTGCTAGCTTTAGGCCTGGGTGGGTAATCACAAAATGTGCATCATTCGCCAGTTGGTCACTACTTTTTATGTCACCTATAAACCTTGATTTTAATAATTTTGTATTTCCTCTTTGTCCCTACTCTTTTTTTTTTTTTAGATGGCAGATAGGGGAGTGCGGGTAACCTTTTCCCCTCTTACTAAGCAGCCTCTATTGACAGAGATTGAAAGTGATGAAAGTGACATACCCCTCTCTGTCTTAGCAACTTATAAGTCAAGGATCCCTTATCTCACCGAAATTGAGAGTGAGGACAGCCCTATCAAACCAAGACCTTCAAAGTCAAGGGGTACTTCAGAGAACTCAACCAAGGCAGCAACCACAGTACCCGAACAATGGCTGACAGAGATGGAGAGTGAAAAAATTGGTATGTTAATTTTTATCTTAGTTTCATTAAATGTAGAACAAGTACACAAATATATGCGTTTAAGGATGTTGTCTTTTTTCAAAGTAATGCTGATCAGATTTATACTCAATATTAACAAGAAAGATACAATCATTAAGTTTCAATTCATTGATGAGAAAACTGCAGAAATATTTTATGGTATTTTCATCATGATCCTTCGACGTTTAGCAATGAAAAAGCACTCAGTGGTTTTAGTTTTTAATATAATTTTATCATCTTGTTATTCTTTATGGGTTTTGTTTACATTGTTGTGTTTTATAGAATTGCATTCATTCTGATCATGAGTTTTCAAGTTTCACATTTTAAAAGAAGTTTTAGACAATTACATCAGATGTTGATTTCAACAAAATTGTGATTAAATAACGATTTTAAACAGATTGATTTGTTAATCTTTCACAGCCTTCCCCTCCCTACCTTATTCTTGCTATTTTAAACCTTTTCCCTCTGTTTTAGGTGTATTGCTTCCTTTTTTGTTTAAAAGCTTTTTAAATCAAAAGTAGCAATTTTGGACATTGATGTTGTTACCAGTGTTATACATGTAGTAATTTGTCGAAAGCTGTTGATAAGTTACTTTGCATCAATTTATTATAGATGCCAGTGACGACAACAATAAGCGACTCTCATGTTTACTAACAGAGATGGAAAGCGAGGATGAAGCTTCTGCAAAGTTCAAACTTTATTTATCTAGTGATGACTCAGGTAATAATCTTTTAACTTTTGCATAATTGAACATCCTTTGTGGTCTGTTTGCAATGCTTTGAAAGTGTTCCTGTTTTACCAAGCAACGGTCTGCATGGTGTACATTGTAATTACCAACTTCTTAATTACTGAGCCTTCTTGGCAACGGAACATATATTTGTGAAGCTCCATAGACTTGAAACTTGTCACATTATCCCTAACCTTAAGTAGTAAATGTACCTAAATGTTTAAGCGTCCTGATGGCATCATGTGCTGACAAGTTACACTCAATCTATACACCATTGGATGGAAAGGTCTGGAAAACCACCCAGGGCTTACATTGAAATAATTCCAATGTGAAATTAACTTTTAATCCCACAAAATGTGCTAAATTTACAGATAAAGAAAACACCTTTACAATGACACATCAGAACAATCCACGAAGGACAGAAACCACAAGAATCAGAAAAAGAAAGATAGTTTGATTTGGAGCTGTGAATTTCAACGACACTGATGATTCTGAAGACGCTGAAGATTACGTCACTACAATCAGAAAAAGAACAGGTAAAAATCCAAAACACTTTAATGTTTCATATCAATCACTTCCACTCAAGGGACACGTTGCCTTTGATCAAGCGAGTTGGTGTATAAAAAGCGTTTGGAACCGTTTTTTTGTGATATGCATATGGTATGAAAGATGTTTTAAAAGTTAAATATAATGATCCACACAAATATGCCTCGAAATTACAGTTTTCCTTACATGTCATGAACTAACACGGTCAGCCATTTGATGGAGTCGAAACAAAACAGTTTAAAATGCTTTTGACGGACACAAGGCAGTGTGTCCCATTGAGCACTGTGAGATGTTCAATCCCTGTGATGTCAACAACATATTAGCATGGTGCGATTAAAGAACTGAACAAACCATAGAACTTACACCCGGTTGTTACAAATGTTTCGCTTTTATATATGTTGTAAAATATTGACTTGTTTACCTGTTGGCTTCTTGGAAACTTCTTTTTTTATTTATAAATAATCTTTTATTCAATGGTTGCAGGTAAATCACAAATCAATCTTGTGGCAACAGTTATGGCAAGGCAGTGTTGTAGCAAGAAAAGTGTGAGTCGAGTCGGTATTGCAGCAGGAACTACAGCACGCTCATCATTTGACGCCCGTTCAGGACAAGCACAGAGACAGTGGCTACTCAGTTACTTACTGGATCATCACCAGCACAGAGATGGGTACACTGAGTACATATACCTTATTGGTACTGAACGGGTCTGCTGTACAGCATGGAGAGATGTTCATGGAATAACAGACAAGGTTCTTTCAGATAAAGAAAAGCTTTGAAGGTGAGCCCCTATAAAAATTCACCATAGATTTACTGTAGTAAAACTGTAGTTTTACTAAAGTTCATAAAGTTTTACTGTAGTAAGTAAAGTACAAGTAAAGTTTTCACTTAAGTAAAACTACTGTAGTTTTACGACAATAAAAACTAAAGTCAAACTATAGTGAATAAGCAGTATTTTTGAAGTAATACTATAGTAATTCTATTCTTATTTTTACTGTAGATTCACTTTAACTTTACTGCAATAAAAAATACAGTAATACTGCAGTATCCTTGTAGTAAAACAATGGTAAATTGTTTGATAATACTACAAATTTACTGCAGTAAAAACTGCATACAAACCCCAAGTCAAACTATAGTGAATCTGCAGTATTTAAGAAGTAATACTGTAGTATTTCTACTCTTAGTTTACTGTAGATTCACTTTAACTTTACTGCAATAAAAACTACAGTAATACTGCAGTATCTTTGTAGTAAAACAATGGTAATCTTTTTTGATAATACTACAAATTTACTGCAGTAAAAACTGCATCCAAACCCAAGTCAAACTATAGTGAATCTGCAGTTTTTAAGAATTAATACTATAGTATCTCTACTCTTAGTTTACTTTAGATTCACTTTAACTTTACTGCAATAAAAACTGCAGTAATACTGCAGTATCCTTGTAGTTAAACAATGGTAGTTTGTTTGATAATACTTTAAATTTACTGCAGTAAAAACTGCATCAAACATAAGGAAAACTAGCGCGCATCTGCTCCCCGGATGTTACACACAGAGCTTACAACACGGTAAAACGTGTTGGAATT
>JAUELU010000035.1:0-14744 GCA_032357145.1 Evasterias troschelii | reverse complement strand
TTATCTTGGAACATCAAGAAGTTTGGATTCATGTGGAGCATCATTCTGTTAGTGGCAGCAGCTAAAACAGCGCCCATTTTCGCCCATGTTCATTGGCCCGAAGAAACAGGTTTTAATAAAGAAACCCCTGCCCAATTTTGTACACTGTTGATTGATGCAATAAACGATCTTGTGATCAGTTCACCGACAGTTCACTTGTCAAGGTGTCCGTGTATTTGAGTAACTGTGTAGCAAAAGGATTAGACGATCATTACGCAATCGGCGGTATATTTCCTCCAGAACGGACCTTGTCTCTTGGCCTTTAGATCACTCGATGATCTCTAAGCCTGAGTAATAATTAGGCCCAGGATCAGATTGTAATTTGCCCCTAACAAATGCAATTCCGCCACACTTTGTACATTTTTATGCAATGGTCACCGTTGTTCGCTGCTAGTTCAAAAAGGGAACATCAGTTTAAAACATAACATTTTAGTGACATAATTCCTTCTTTTTCAAAACATGATACATGATGTATTTACCTTTGATGAAGTAAAATGTTTTAATACTTGTACACATAATATGATAAATAATAATACATAATATGATAAATCAGCTAGCTGATCGTACCAATTTAACATCAGAAACTTGGGCCTTGCGTTAAAACAATGGCCATCCATATTAAGCACAAGTGGTGCAAGTAGAAACAGAAACAGGTTGTCAATTTTAGTGACTCAACTACGCCTAACTACTTTAGAGGAAACCGTAAACCATCTTAATGAGGACAGGGCTGTACATTTATTTTGATTGGTTACTCGATATTCATTTGCATTTTGAATATTTAAATGACTGAGTGATAATTTCACTCAAGTATTTCCTCATATTTTGTTTTCAAAAACCTTACAATTTCCCCTGGTAGTTTTCTGCACCTGGTTAGGTTAAATTGTTCCCCATTAGGTCCGACTTGTTGACAGTGGTTGTATATGACCCTGAACCCTTTCCCCCTGGTGTTCTTACTTTAATGGCATTCCACTTGCTGGTGTATGTTCCCGTGTACCATAAGTCACCATTGATAAGTCCAACCTCTCCTATTTGTGGCCATTGGTTGGGGTACTCCACAAGATGTGTAGCCACCATCTTGCCAACAGCTAACTCTAATGGCTTATGCCTCTTGGATGACACTTTTTTTCCAAGTCGAACCTTGCAAATGAACGATTGTAAATATGTTACATTGTGAATTCTCCCTGATGTTATTAAACTTTTAATGGCCCTTTTCTCACAGGGTCTAACAATAAAACGATAATGGAAAGTGTGCTTTGGTTAGTTTTTAAAATGGGATTGTTTGCACCATGTATAAACTATGTTTGTTTTAAAGTTCTCTCCGGGCCCTTCTTATCTGATTTCTTTTTTCAACTTGAAAACTTGTATAACAATTACCTGATGTGGCTGGAGACAATCATCAGATGGGAAATCTTCATATTGTGTAATATTTATGTTAGAAGATGGCGATCTCGCCGCAGCAATCTTTGAGCCAAGAATTGCTGGGATGGGAAGATGTTCTTCCCAGTTTCCTGTAATGTTTTAGAATGAAGTAGTTGATAAGTTTAAATATTTGATATTATCATTTAGTACTGAAACTGACAGACAATATTTTCAGATGTTATAAACTAAGTCTGTCAAACCAATCATATACTAATGGTTCCATTAATTGTTCACACAATAATCTCATACGGATGTCAGAATAGGGAGGTGTTTTCTACTTTTCCCCCTTTTTTTATTAGCCGAAATATATGCTTACAAAGCGACTAATGCCCAGACCACACAAGTAGAGTGAGACAGGTTTTAATGCTTAGTTAGGTCGTAGGGTAGGGCTTTTGGAGAATGTTTACCAATTGTTATTTCAATATTTATTTTGTGTCTTTGCAAAGTGGAAAACAATTTCAAAGAATTTGAAGTTGGCCAACAGCATGAAATTAACTTTATGACACTTTCAGTTTTTTTGCAGTGCCACTAGAATTATTATATGTTTTTGTGCACAAACTTCCTTAGTTTAAACTTCCCTAGTTTCAAAAATAGGCTCACTTGATTGATGTTCTGTTGCAAAGCTAGAAAGAAGTTCCAGCCACTCCTTTGTCTCAGACTCCTCAAAGAAAGGTCTTGCTTTGATGAGGTCTCGCTGCAACTTGTGTAGTTGGAGGGCCTCAAAGTCCGGTTGAATTGGTTTGGGATGACCTGGTGGGAAGGTATGGATCAACATCTGGTGGATATGTGCACGGAAACCAAGCTTCACCAGTGCTGCTTCAGCTTTTTGTGTTCATGACTGACCTACCTGTGGTAGAAAACAAGAAAAAGTCAACCAAAAAGTGTTTTCAAACAAACACGACACACTGCATGCAAGTTAGGACTATACTTCTTTTGTATGCATAAATAAGCCTTAATTTTTTAAATCGCATAATGTCGAGTACGTCGATGTATGGAGAACATTTCGGAAAGTGACATGAACGCATTGGCTTTCTATAAATTTAAGCCAGCCTGTTAAAAAATTACAAATACAGATCTCCACATTCACACTGGGACATATTTTGGGGGAGTGGGGTTTAACGTCCACTGTTAAATGATAGTGTAACGGATTCTCCCGGCGGGGTCGCCGGGTAACACGGGACTTCGGCCTCTACGACGAGCGGTAACCGCAGAGACCTGAGGGGCGGACTCGTTTTGGGGGAAGTCTACCTCCAGGCGCTTATGTCGAACACCACGCACACACACACACCATACAGGGGCTGACACTTAAATGATTATGCACCTTACACCGATCATATACATTGTCTGGACTGGTTTATTTGATTATGAACTCTTTCTTTAATATGTGTTATAGGCATTGAATGGAAGTTCCTAATTAGGTGGATGTACTTCAGGTCGATTGGCTCTCCGTGACTGGTTTATTATATTAGATACAATTATAGCTGTTCCCTGAATAGGTGTTCCTAGGCGTTGATTTAGAGGTTCCTAATTAGGTGTTCATAGGCGTTGATTATAGAGGTTCCTAATTAGGTGTTATAGGCATTGATTAGAGGTTCCTTAATTATAATACAGATCTAATGGCCATCTGTTGATCCGTTAGTAGTTGTAACTTATATCAGCGGGGATTTATCTCATTTAAGAATCACTGAATTAACCCAGTAATTAATCAAACGGACATCGGGACTGATTATACATGAGGTGCAGCTACTCGCCCTCGCAGCATCCGGCCTGCAGCGTCCCCGAAGCCCAACCAGCAACAGCCAACGCTCAGAGCATGCCCGCAACACAACCAGCACGAGCACAGCGCTCGAGAGAAGTTCAGAAAGAGAGACCACGCAACACACGTGCGACGCGCTTTTATACCCCACGCAGGGTACCAGTCAGCATGCTGATGCATGGACCGCAGCCCGCGCACCAGCGCCCAGCAACTCCGCAGCACGCGAACAACATTTCGTTACAAGCTTGGTCAGTCCAGCTTGACCAAATAGCTGAACAACACTTGAAAAGAAATATTGTGTCTTTAAATAAAAGGTGGCCTAGAGTCTCCTAGGTGGTTCAAAATAACACAAAATTGTCTTTAGTAGGTCTTTAACTTTAGCATAAGAAAATACATGTTTCTTTGTTATACAATACAAAGGGTTGTAAAACTTTGTTCAAACACTAAATATCTCTACAAAAGGCCTCGCAGGTGAAACTTCACAGTGGTATCCGCAACAGTTTAATAAACATAAAAACTCCTTCCGCAAGGAGGTCCTTGAAGGTCGAACTCATAACACTTTAACAGTCCTTTCAAGGTGTCCAAGTCTAATACGAAAGTTCAGGCGAATATCCTAAGGCTTCTTGTACATGGCCACTCCTGTCTCGAAGGTACAGTCAAATACCCGCTTGGTCATATCTTTGGTAACTTGCCTACCATCACAGAACACCTCACGCGTGGTTTCTTCAGTGACGCAATGCACATTCCCAATCATGGCATTAGCTATCTCGTTATATGCAAGAGGCATCCCTGGCTGCTCACCATTTACTCTCACCAACCTACAAAGGCGTCCCCCCTGGTGCAGGTGGCTCTACCTCCTCTGGCTTCTTGCACGGTCTCAGATAAACGACCTCATACTCTCATGTCGTTTCTCCCCTGATGATCTTGTCTTTTGATCTGTAAATGTAACTCTCCCTCGTCTCCTTCCATCGGACCAACTGGCCAGGTAGCAGTTTCCCAAGCGGAAAGGGTGTGTCGCTCAAGGGTAGGTTTTCCACCGACTCCCCCTCAAGTTCTTCATTTATAGAGCTCTCTTGCTGCGCTTGCCTCAAAGTGTTGCAAGAAGTCTCTCCAAGACGTCTTTCCGTTGTATCTGTCTGGTACAATGTTCGGGCGGCGTATCGTTGTTGCCGTCGCACGACTCCCCTCCCTTCACAGCATGTTGCCCCTCATGCTTCAAATCCCCACTGGCCCAAGGTTTCTTCACACTCTGCAGGGCAGAGTTTCTCCATTGATGAACACCTGCTAAGAAGTTCTCCATTCCTTGTTCTGTCCCCTCGAAGGGATGGACCCAATGCAGTAGATGATGAAACTGGGGAATTTACAGGCGCCATCATACTTGATGGTGTAAAACTTCTTGTTCTTGGTGTAGGTGTCGGTCTGCACCTTGGTGCAGCTCAAGAAGACATGACAATGTATGCACCTTGTGCCTCCAATGAGACAATGAAAATTTTGAAAACATCTGGTCAATGTCCTCACGGGTGTGACCAACCATCAGGAAGCTAACCTTAATCTGAATACATTACAAAAACAATACATCATTGCTTTTGGGGATAATGCAAGCATTGCAATATATTCTAGTTTTTAGGAAACACATCATAAAAATAACTTCTTAAATTTTACAAGCTCCCAGGAAATCACCAGGAAACGGCGAAAAACGGGTCTATTTGCTCACATTATATTTCGAACTAAAGAATGTATACATTTGTTTCACAGTACTCTTAGATTAATTGATACCCCCCAAAAGTAATGTTTTGATAAGTATCACCTCTGCAAACAGTCTGATTTAAAGCTGGAACTACAACTCAGTATTGGGTGATTTAACTTGGCATTAGTTGTTCACATTAATCAAACTTAATGCCTATGTTAGTTCTCTGACATTGATTGCAGGCCCTCAGTTTTAAATACAATTCAAGGGTTTGTACACAAAATATCTGTTTGATAGATTGGGATCAGAGTGACGTACCGACTCTATACTTTGCTTTAACCAAAGTTAAATACAAGTGTGATTAACGAACCTTCTTAAATATCCCAAGCTCTACAAGGAGGCAACACAGGGAGTAAACAAATTTGTTCTTGTTCTCCCGGCCACAGTTGTCAAGTTGCAGGTATAGGGTTGGTGGTAGGAAACTGTACTGAAGAAGTGTCTGGAGTAGCACATTGATCGTCATGTTGCTGGCGTGGGGTTATCTTTAAAGTCAACAAATACATGGTGACCTCTTCCATGAACAATAACACCCGTAACGTGTGTCGGTAATTTCCACATGGAACATAATGATTTCGGCGTTACCAAAAACCCTGGCAAACTTGTAGACTTCTGGTCCATGCCATCCATAATGATCGACACGTAGGGCTGTGTTGATGTCTTAGCTTTCTGTCTGAGTTTATAGTATTTTCTCTCATTGCTGGAAGAGATAGACAAAGAAAAGGGGTCTTTTAAGCTTGTTGTAACGGAAAAGCGTCAACGTAATTGACAGATAATTGTGATATGTTTCTTTATTTCCCTCTGGATAGAAAACCAGGTCACAAACACAGTCAAAAATTGCGCTCAGAGGGCATTTTTTTAATTGAATTTATTATACTTCTCATTATCAAAATAATGTTTTCCTTCATTTGTTTTGTCACGGCTCTTGGAACAGCATAGTTTTTATTTTAACGTTAGTGATGTTGTTTAAAGGCACTGGACACTATTGGTAATTATTCAAAATGATTGTTAGCATAAAAACCTACCTAGTAACAAGCAATGGAGAGCTGTTGATAGTATAAAACATTGTGAGAAACGACTTCCTCTGAAGTAACGTAGTTTTGAGAAAGAGACAATTTCTCACTCAAATAATAAAATACTTCTGGCCCAAAGCCTTTTATTCCTATCTGAAAGCACACTTATTTGTACAACAAGGGTGTTTTTTCTTTCATAATTTTCTTGCAACTTCAATGACCAATTGAGTCCAAGTTTTTACATATGTTTTATTTTATGCATATGATGGGATACACCAAGTGAGAATAGTGGTCTTTGACAATTACCAAATGTGTCCAGTGCCCTTAATTCGTTATCGATTGGGAAACGATGAGCTGGGTTAGTTTTTCTAGCTTCCATACAAACAATAGGATTGTTATCAGTTGTAGCATTGTTTATTGCCTTACTTTTGTGGTTTTAGGTGGCGGTCCCTCCTCTTGCTCTGTCTTGTCAAGAGTCTTCTCAATGGAAGAACAGATCAGTGTGCATTTATCACATTTAACAAACTGATTTTTCTGTACAAAAAAAACAGGCATAAACGCTAATATTATTTTAAAAGTGCTGATGAAGAAGATTCTCATCACAATAACAGTTTATTCAAATTAACCCAACAGAAAAATGCAGTTTTTGAGGCCGACACAAGAAACAAGGTAAAATGTTTAACAGTGCATTTAGCCCTATGCCATGTTAAATCCACTTAACCCACAATAGGTTTTGGGTGGGGTTTTCTCGTTTTGTTTATATTATATATTTGTTTTTAATCTTTTTGACTCAACTATTCTGACCTTAGGAATTGCAATGTGTGGTAACTCTGTCCTCCAGTGCCTAAAAAATACTGCCTCCCGACATCCCTCTTCTTCAATATCTGCCGACTCTCGCCTCATCATGTTGAATACATCCCCCTTAGTGAGGCAGGAAGGAAGGTGCATCTTATCACTTTGGGGAAGCTTATCCCCACACTTGCCAGCGTAGTTCTCCAGCCACGCCAATGAACGCATGGTCCTAACTGAAACTTCACCCTTTCTAAGAAATCCCGATGATCGGAACTTCCTCGATCCACCTACAAAAGCAGGAAGGGGCAATACAATAAAGATTACAATACAACAGCCATTTCAAAATATATATATATGCCTCTGACGAAGGTCCAGTTTGGATCGAAAGCTAAGGCCGTCTACTTTATTAATTCTTTATAAAACCTATAGGCAGAAAAGGCAGTTTTGCATGTCTGCATTGTGCTTTGAAAACGGTATGCATTGTCAGTGACTTAATAGTAGGCCCCCAATTGATAAATGCGAAAGGTAGTTTTTGAGTAATGAGGGTCTTCATTTTGGAAGTCTGGACTTCAATGTAGAGGACCAAATTTTGACTTTTTAAATAAAATTTTCAAAAATTGGGAACGACCAGCCTCCTCCCTATCAGCTACGCCGACGCTTTCATGATATTCATATCACAGTAATAGGCCTATGTCTTACCTTCAAAACTTTTCTTTATTTGGTAGAACCTTGTCTTGGTTATACCGTGAATTTCTCTCCATGCTGTAGAGCAGACTCGTTCAGTACCAATGAGATAAACATACTCTGTACACCCATCTCTCTGCTGGTGGTGATCCAGGAAGTAATCGAATAGCCACTGTCTCTGTGCGTGTCCTGAACGGGCAACAAATGATAAGCGTGCTGTTGTTGCAGCTACTATAGCAACATGATTTACACATTTCTGATTACAGCATCGCCTCGCCATCACTGTCGCCACAAGAGTGACTCTTGATATACCTTTAACCAATAACAAAAATAATATTAATCACAGAGGTGAATGACATTTTGTCCAACTAGGGGGGGGGGTTGTCAGGGACCTAGTTGCACGTTTTTTCTGGGTTACATATATGTGGGCAGATATTTTTGTAAAATAAACAAACAAATAAATAAACAAATACTAAATTTGAAACAGTAAAACAGAAAAACCCCCAAAACAACAACGAGGAGAAGGAATCTGGAACACAGTGATCATTTCCTTTGTAGATCTGCCTATGATTCGATTTCATCATAGAAAACTTAAATGTTTTCGAGCTTACTGTGAAATTTAGATTGCAACAAAAATCGCACTGATAACTTTGTTATCGATAAGTCATTTATTAAAGCTTACAAAAGAAAATCCAACGGTACTTCTACGGTAGCCAATGGTACCGAATGGTAACCAATGGTAATGTACGGTACAGGCCAATGGTACCGAATGGTGAAATGTTTGGTCAACGGTAATTGTATGGTAAACAATGGTCACCAACAATCAACAATGGTCACCAACAATCATGTACGGTACATGTCAATGGTATTGAATGGTGAAATATATACTCAATGGTAATTGTATGGTACACAATGGTATTGAATAGTCACCAACAATCATGTACGGTACATGTCAATGGTATTGAATGGTGAAATATATGCTCAATGGTAATTGTATGATAGACAATGGTATTGAATCGTCACCAACAATCATGTACGGTACATGTCTATGGTATTGAATGGTGAAATTTAAGCTCAATGGTAATTGTATGATAGACAATGGTGTTGAATAGTCACCAGTAATAATAATAATAATAATAACACCATTTATAAAGCGCCTTTTCCTAGGGTTGCAAAGCGCTCAGAGAATGACAAGAAAATCTACAACAATAGAAATGAAACAGAAACCAAGAGGGAAACCACTACCAGCCCAAGCCCGCAGCGTGCGAGAGCTATTGATTAAAAAAATGTGTTTTCAGTGACCTTTTGAACATGGTAACGGAGCTAGAACTTTTGACGGAGTGTGGAATGGAATTCCACATCTTAGGGCCTGCAACTGAAAATGCTCTGTCTCCTGATTTTCTGGTGATACGGGGAATATACAAGTTACCCTGTGAACGTAAGTTGCTCTTCGTAGCCCTGGTTTCTAGTGAGTTGGAAATGTATATGGGGAAAGTACCGGACACACTCTTATACATGTTTAAGGCCGTTTTAAACATTATTCATTTTTCTACGGGGAGCCAGTGAAGCTGTTTGAGCAGTGGAGAAGAGGGAACATGGTTTGGGTAGGAGAAGATGACGCGAGATGCTTTATTTTGTATCTTTTGTAACTTGATTAAATCAGATTGTTTGAGTCCATTTAACAAAGAGTTACAGTAGTCCAATCTGGACAGTACAAGTGCCCTAACAGCAGCGTGACGGGCTTCAGGTTCAATGTATTTTCGGATTATATTGATGTTTCGGAGGTGGTAGTTAGCTGATTTGCAGACTGACGTGACATGATCACTCATCGACATAGTGCTGTCGACAACAACACCAAGATTCCGGATGGAAGTTGATGGTTGGAGTGTGCTGTTGTTTATAGTGAGAGTCAGATGGGCAAGATGTTTGTAGTTACAGTTTGAAGAGGCAATGACAAATTCAGTTTTCTCCTCGTTTAGCTGAAGCTTATTGCTTAACATCCAGTGTTGAATGTTACTGATGCACTTTGAGAGCTTGAACAGTCCACATTCTGCATCGTTAGGGATTTTGGGGTCAAATTCCACGTAGATTTGGATGTCATCTGCGTACAGGTGAAACTTGACCTCACGCTGACGAAGAATATCACCAACTGGGGCCAGGTACATTGTAAAAGCCTGAGGACCTATTACAGATCCTTGGGGGACTCCAAAACGCAGAGGAGTTTCCTCGGAGGTGACACCATCAGGTAGGATAACCCGACTCTTGCGATTGTCAAGTTTGACATGAACCAGTCGAGCGCCGTGCCAGTTATACCAAGTTTGTTATGGAAGCGTTGCAGGAGCGTTTGGTGGTCTAGGGTATCAAAGGCGGCTGAAAGGTCCAGCATGATCATGAAAATGGCGTTGTTATTGTCCATTGCTCTAAGGATGTCGTTTTGTACACATAGCAGAGCAGTCTCAGTGCTGTAATTGGGCCTGTAGGCTGATTGTAGAGGCTCTGCTAACTGATGTTGAACGATGTGTTGGGTTAGTTGTTCACAGGCGATCTTTTCCATTAGTTTGGCTAGGTACTGGAGATTAGAAATGGGGCGGTAATTTTTGAGTTCTTCTTTATTAAGAGATGGTTTTTTTAGGCTAGGAGTGATGACAGCCTTTTTGAATGACTCTGGGAAAACACCTGATGTCAGTGAGATATTTACAATCTCCGTCAGCTTCGGTAAGAATGTAGCCGTGTGCTTTTTGAATACCCAAGTTGGAATTATGTCAAGTTGGCACGATTTGGTCGTTGAACTATTGATCACTTTATGGAGGTAATCTTCGGTGATCAGTTTGAAAGGGGGGAACTGAATACTTTGATGGCGTGTTTGTGTACCAGGCGATGAAGTTAAATCAGCTTGAACTTCATCCATATGGGCTCGGATAGTCATAATTCTGTCAGTGAAAAATTTACTGAAAGCATTAGCAAGAACTGCAGGTGAATCCTGGATCGATGGGGTTAACCAGGGTTTACCAGTGAGGTCATTGACGATGCGGAAGATTTCTTTTGGGGTGGATCCTATCAACGACTCTCTGTGTCAGTCAGATTTGGCTTTGACGAGCACTTCAGCAAGTTTGCGTTTGGATTGTTCATAGTTGGTGCGGTCCCTGTCTAGTCTGGACTTCCGCCACTTGCGTTCCGCTCGACGACGTTTGCGTCTTGCGTCATCAACATCTTTGTTGTACCATTTTGGTTTAACGCGTTTGGGCTTAGGTTTAGAAGTCAACAAAGGACCATGGATGTCTAAAGCACGGTTTACTGCAGATTTAAATTCTTCAACGGCTGTGTCAACGTTGCCTTCACAGGTGACATCGTGGAGACTATCCGATAGTTTACGGGCAAAAGCTTCATAGTCAATCTTACGAAAATCGCGGAATTTTGCTGCCAGGAGAAAGGGTTGAGGTTTACTGAAGTGAAGTTTGCAATTGATTACACCGTCGTCCGAGACGTCATTCATGTCAATTGTGCTATCACTGACCAGCTCATCATCATCAGATCTTACGATAATGCCGTCTAAAGTATGTCCTAGTTTGTGGGTAGGGTCTGAAACAAGTTGTTTGAGGCTGTCTGCTGTTTGCGTAGTGTGGACGTGAGATGTATCAGATTTGTGAGGACAGTCAAAGTGAACATTAAAATCACCGAGGCAGATTAATTTTCCAGGTAATTCATCAATGTATTCGATGAACCTATCAATGAGTTTGTTCGATCAAGCTGTACACTTTCATTCATAGTGACGTAATAAGCAGGGTCAAGCATTGTTGTGTCCCTGGTGATAACAATGCCCAGTGGGGTATACGCAGACCAAGTGTATACAAGACTTACTGTTAGCAGGGCGAATGAAAACATCATGAAAATCTTGAATATTCCATAAGAATAAGTCCGATTTTCCTTCAACAGGTCCTAGCTGATGCACTGCACCATGTTTGAAGCTATGTCAAGAATTGGATAGAAAGATCCAAGCCTAACAACATTTCATTGAGATTTCCAGATCAAATTCTCTTAGCGGCAGCAGCATAAACAGCGCCAAATCAGGAATTCATGTATGGTACATGTCAATGGTATTGAATGGTGAAATATAAAGCTCAATGGTAATTGTATGATAGACAATGGTGTTGAATAGTCACCAACAATCATGTTCCGTACATGTCAATGGTATTGAATGGTGAAATATAAGCTCACTGGTACTTGTACGGTAGACAATGGTATTGCAATGGCACTCACTAAGGATAAAGTACAGTACACGTTACTGGTATTGAATGGTGGAATTATGGGTGAATAGTACTGATACAGTAACCAATGGTTGCAAACTAATATTGTACGTTAGCCATTGATATAAATTGTAGTTATATGTATCAATGTTAATTTTACAGTAGTTAATTGTAAAGAATCGTAAAAGACAAGTTTTTAACTTGAAAGCTTATTATTTATTGTCTTAACTCCAGTTGAAAGAACTAATGCAATTACAAATCTGTCAAGTAGAAGCATGTAGTAATAGAAAGTAATCATTGGCAACAGACACTACAGGAAAAATTAAAGTCAGTTTTCAATGCTTAATTGTTTTTTAACATGTTTCTCAGTATGTTCCACTCTATTTCACTGATCGTGCATATAGTTTACATTTTTATCACAATGCAGTACGATTCATGCGTTAGTGACATATTTAAGAAGCCATATATTGATTTCTTTATATACATGTATCTAGGCTCTTATGGCCGGAACTTTAAAAAAACGTGTAGTACTAGTATAGGATAAGAAACAATAATCAGAATGTTGGCAGGATAGAGCCTCTTCAGCCCAGCTGACAATTTCCACCTAATCATGCTCAAATTTATTTGGGAAAACAACAAATATAGTGTCCCCACTCTTCTTACAAACCACGCACTTCTCATGTATATCATTTACGGTGATTGCCCTTGGTGCAAGTTCTGCAAACGAAACACTGTGAATGTGATCTGATCTTACACCAAGCTGTCTGTCTGCAAAAAGATAGCACTGACTCTTTCTCATGACATTTACAATAACAACTGGTGAACCTTTACATGTGCAGACATTAACACATAAACAATGTACCTGCAAAATTACAAAGGCTTTGATGCTACAGATGGTACCATCCTTAAGCTGAATCACAGAGTTATTTCGTTTGGATGATCTATGATAGTGCTCACAGTGGAATAATCGACCATCAAACTGAAATCTGTCATGGTAATCAGCTTCTTCTGATCGCAACTGGTCACCAAGCAAATAATTTATGGCTATCCTGTCTGAAATATTAAGTTGTTTAACTTTAGCCTTCCCCATCAACTGAACATTTTTTCTTTTTTCTTACCACAGGTTTGTATGAACCGATGTGTGTCAGTTTGGTGAATAACTGTTTGCAATCTGTAGTTGCCTCAGTCATGCACTTTTTGGCCAGCCGTTGTGTACTCTTGTGAATTTGAAATCTGTGTGCTAATTGTTGGGGAACATACTGTGAGCCATGAATCAATTTCAACAGGACTTGATTATTGCCCTCAAATGGAAACGTTGAATTTGACCATGCAGGTCCCCAGGCAGAAACACTTTCTGAAAGGTGGCACAACTGATGAACATTGAATGATACATATTCTTTGCCGTACAGAGTGGCTGTCAAGATTATAAACTTCTTTAGAGCAAGATCAGCCATTTCAAGATCATCTTCTTTTACTTCGTTTTGTAGAAGTTTGTAGACAGCAAACACAAGTAAGAACCAATGGTTCATGAACTTGGTCGGTAACAGCCCATGCAAAACAAATAGAGAGTAATAAATCAAAAATGATCTCCATTCCTAAGCTTTCCAGAACTTCCTTGTTTGCAACATTCTTGGGACTCTTGTTATTTCGTGCGGTGGAGTGATTTTCATTAGTCTTTGATTTGCATCACGTATCTTTGTTCCTATATACCACCTTTTCTGATGATTATTGCTGTCAAACCAAGGCTTACAAACTGCCTGACAACTCCAAGTAGCACACAGTGCATATAATCAACTGCAAATCCATTAATCACACCAAAGTGTTCTATATAATGTAGTTGTATGCAATTATTGATTCAAAGGTATCCGTGAAAACATTTTCATGTGAGAACATTTTCATGGGAAAATTTTGTTCCCATCAGACAAACTTTAGTAGAAGTTGTGAAATTACAAGTTGATGCTAATTTATTAGTTGTTTGTGCTTCCCAAAAGCACAATGTTTGTTCCAACTGTACTATAGTACTACTACATGTAGTATTGAAAAAGGAATCACAGGAGGCTCTGTACAGATAACAATAATATCTTAAATAAGTAATTACTATTATTAATTTAAGTTGCAATATCGTAACCCACCATCCCCTCCCAATGGTCGGAAACCCCCGAGTCGAGAAAACTAAGGCAACGTAATTCCATTATGCAATTTTGACCATTTTTACAGACTATTCACCAGATTTGCCAAACTTTTACTCAAAAATTATGACACAAATTCCAAGAACACGGATTTGATCTGCAATATCCCAAACCTTTTGGAAAAAAAGAAATTAGTTAGACCCAGTAACTGGGGCCCTGTACTCCTTTAAAAAAATGTTTGCATCATCGGCAAATACGACCGATGATGCCAAAACTATTTTTAAAAAGGAGTACAGCGCCCCAGTTACTGGGTCTACTCTTTAGTCTTAAATAGTAACTAGCTATGTTGCGTTATCGCAACTAGCAAGACAAGTTTAGTACTAGTAGGCTATTAGTTGGTTTTTAATTTTAAGGGATTAGGGGGTGAAATCCCTATAGGCCGGTAATTTGGTAATAAAATTGAAATGTGTACTAAAACTAAGCTTAATTTAATTATTGAATTAAAGCCTTTAAAAAGAAGCTACATAAATTAAAGGCAATGGACAAATTGCATTGGTAATTACTCAAAATAAGTGTTAGCATAAAAACCTACCTTATAGTAACAAGCAATAGAGAGCGGAAAATTGTCCGTATCCTGCCACCACTTTTTCATTCGTTATGATATAAAATAACATCTGATTAACCTATTTGAGATGTTCCTTTTTGTAAAAATTAGTTAAAAGGTGGTGGCATGCAGGATACGGAAATTTTACCGATTACCAAACGTGTCCAGTGCCTAGTCTACAAATACAACCATTAAAACATAGTCACAGTCATTTTGTAATCGAACAAACCGTGGCATGGTCATGGTTCAATTGCAGAATACCCCGCAACTCATAAGCACCACCTCGTAGCCGGCGGCTACAGCTACGCAGTCACGGAACA
>JAUELU010000034.1:5299487-5310474 GCA_032357145.1 Evasterias troschelii | reverse complement strand
ATACAATGTAGGTATCAATCTGAATGCTCACTGATTATGAAGCAATCCTCTGGAGAAATAGTTCCATCTCAAATGTTATCAAAAAGTCATAAAAACAGCATTCGAAAAGCCCTGGTAGATGGCTTGTTTTGATTGTGGCAATCAAAACAAACCACATGTTTGTTGACAAGTTTTTGTTGTTGCTAAAAATAGATCACGCCGTTAGATGAAGGGTTCATTGGAAACTAGAAGATGAATATTCACTCTTCACAAAATCAACGTGATGTATACATTGAAAAACAAAAATGGAGTTTGAATTGATTGCATGGATATTAATGCATTGATGAATGAGTCGGAGTTATCTTGAAATGTGCACCATTTACTAAATTTATCAGAAACAAAACTTATATTACTGTATTATCTCTTATTTTACAATCTTTAGGGCAAAAATATACAACGCCTAACTTAGTAAATTCCAATCTGATTAACTACTTGTATTATTAAAGATCATATGAAAAGAATAGATTACATGCAATTACATCGTCATCTAGTAACCTTGCTTGTTATGTAATTAGAAATTGCCATAATATGGAAACACTGTGCACAACACACCTGTATTTTGATCTAACAATCCTTTTTGATTTTGTGATTGAGGCTGTATCGGATATGGTGACTACAGCTTAACAGCTGGGACTGTTTCTAAGGGTTTTGCTCTGTATATCTCAACAATTGATGACACAGCAATCCAATAGTAGCCGTATGTAGCTGCAGCCGCCTATTCATTGTAAGCCATGCACTCTTAGAATGAGGCAAAGTTAACTATTCAAGTCTCTAACAATTGGTGTTGAGTTACTGGATTAGTTTTGTGGACATAATATCAAAGGAGTTTACTCAAAATAATGACTCTAATTTAACAATCTTAATGATACAATGATAGGTACAGTGTACTTAGTTTACTTATTAGCTAATTAAACATGTTTTTTGTAGTTACACCTCCACTGATCAGGGCCCAATTGATTTTAGCTGCTTTTAAGCAGAAATTATTGCTTACAGATTTTCTGTTAAGCAAAAATAAGCAGTATACCAGTTACAGATGGCAAATGTGACATGGTATTTCAAGTAAGCAAAATTTGAAAATCTTAGACTACTTTTTGTGCTTAAGCAGCTGTATGAAATTGTGCCCAGGGCATAATGTGCGCTAATTAACAGCACACAGGATAACATGGAGTCTGACAGTGTACTGTAAGAGCAGAATTTTGCAGTGAGCTGGTTTTAGTAGTATTTGATATTCTGTAAATGGAAGGCCTCCATTTAATACAATATAAAGCTAATCTGGTATTCTGTTTGTCTTTCTCTGACAAAAACTATTCTCTAAGGTAGTCATGTTTTGATAACATGCTTTTATAATGATGGATATTTTCTGGTTGTTTGTGTGAACTGTGAAGGATCAAATAGTGAATCAAAACTCCATGGATGGCCTTGAAAGTTAAAAGAGTCTCAATACATATCAGACATAACTGGAGATGCCTGAAGGATGGCCATGATCTCCTCTACATCATTCTCATAAGGTTTAGAGTGGTTCATTTCCTCTGTGTTTTTGACGGTCTCCAAGATGGTTTGTAAAGCTCCTCTGCAGTTAGTATCACTAAGTAACTGCCTCCTCTTACACAAGTCAGTCATGAGTTGACCAAGCATCATCACCAATAAGGCCAGGTCATGCTTATCCAGGTTGGCATCTCCAGATAACTTCAGTAAGTTATCCTGCACTTCATGATGGGTCCCACTTCTGAAGAACATGTAGAAATCATTGGCACGGGTATCAATGCTTACATTTTGGTTACTGCTGGTGTTGTCCATCTTGTTTGGTTTGTGTGTCTCTGATGATATTGAACGCAGACAGTCTTGTTTATCCCGTGAAGGCAAGGGTCAGGTGACTGATATAACTGAATGCAGACAAACTTGTTTATCCTGTGATGGTAGGTGGCAAATGATGTTCAATCTCTTGTTGAAGCAAAATCTTGGAGATAGCTGTAATTTAAGAAAGTGAGAAGTAAATATCAATTGGAATATTCGTATAGATTGAGTGAGAACATAGAATTAGCTGTTTCAAACTGCTTACCACCCAAAAGGACCTGTTGAAATGCTTTGATACTAGCAGAGTCTTGCTTGAAGACTATTTAACACACATAAACAGGTGTTCTGGTGTAGCACAAAGCAGTCAAGTGGAAACATATGAAAAGAGAGATTGGCAGAAAGCAAGAGATGAATAATGAAGAAGGAGACAAAGGGGGCAGGGTTGATAGAAGGGGCTTGGGTAACCACAAGAAGTTGGAAACTCAAAAGACAAAGTTATTGATGGGAAGAGGGAGAAGAATGTAGTTAATTAGTGAATGAGACCTGGACTACCTCCATGATGAGACAGACTACAAAGGGGGATATCTGTAGAAAAAGGAAAATGCAAAGAGAAAAAGCTTGGATGTTTAGACCATGGGGTTTGAATGGCATAGAGGAAGTATTATCCACAGTGTCTCCCTACTCAATCTCTCTGTACAATAAATATGAAGTTATTATACATGCATCGATATCTACCTAAACGCCACATCGCAGTGGTACTAATGGTGCAACAAAATTGAAATCATAAATTTATTACTGTTCCCATAATGCACTGTTTCCAGACAGCTTACCTTGGGTTGTGTAGATGTTTGAATAATTCACAATATGTAAATTAGATTTAATACATGAAACTATTAAGCGTGTTACCATGTGGATGTTTCCACATGACATGCATGATAGATCACCAAGCTATGCCTAATGCATTTATTACAACAATGGCAACACTGTGGGATTTGCCAGCTTGTCAAGATGGTTGCCAGCTGTTTTCGTTGTGCTTTTTCGGTGTGCTAAAGTCTAAAACTACGATATTTTTTGTTTTAGCATTGATTTTTTAAAATCAGCGATCATTAAAATGTATCTTTTTTGGGGTTAAAAATAAAGGAGCCGGCCTCTAAAAAGGAAGCAGGCGGGGATGCTAAACTTTTTTGTTATTTGGTCATCATGTAAATATCTCTTTTGAGTGATTGTGGTTCAGAGAAGAACCAGTGGACTCCATGGGTTCTTTTGGAACCACAGTTTCTCAAAAGAGAGATTTAACTGCATGTTGTCACTGCATATTTTCTTATTAATGCAAACTTTCAAGTCTTACTTAGTTACACTGTAGGATTTGAGGCATTGCAAGATGACTGTACATGAGTCTCCAGACAGGAAGCTCAGTATTCTAGTCTGAACATTGAGATTTAAACTAACCAACTCTATCTCTAGAACCTCTATCTCTTCAAACAAGTTTAATTAGGTGATAAACAAAACAAGTATCAAATAAATGAGTTGTTTTGTGTGTTGTGTTGTTATTTAGACTTCGAGGAAAGACTCTTCAAATGTCAAAACGTCGGGTAAATGTTTGCAATTCTACCCCACACGGGGTTGTAATGCAGTGTACTTTACCTGAGTACACCATGATGATAAATCAGACATGGCTACCTGAGTAGCATTAGAAATTCCCGTAGAACTTTTATTACATCAGTTTTTCAGAACTGGCCTGATCAAAGATACATGGTAAAGAGGTGTTAGCGTGGACTGAAGGCAGACTTGCTGGTAAATAATTAAACCTTTCCCCTTCGTTCCTCTTGACTACTTTTGTCATACCATTATTATACCTGCTTATGTGTCCACGCAGGAAGAATAGTATCAAATAGGAATACACAGTATGAGAAATGTTACTGACAGTAACACTTCTCAGATTCAAATTTTGGGGCAAAAAAACTGGTATCTGTTTATGTAACCATATTTCTTTGGAGTGAAATGTTTAAATAAATGCTTTTTACCATCAAAAGCTGGAGTAGGCTTCTAACCAATAAGATTTTATTCTCTTTAAAAGCATATCAGTTGCAGAGCTCAAACTTCAAGGTTAAGGTACATGTTTGAATGTTTATGTTAGGAGTGGGCTTTGAATCATTAACACTACAAGTGTTTACTTCATGTGTTTTCAGAAAAATCAATAAAAAAGAGTCTCTAATTACCATGGCTCAGAGCCAATCATTTTATGGAACTAATTGCTTTTAGGATTTTGTTAAATGAAGATAGTCTGATAAAAAAACAAAATGCTGAACATTTATAGAATTACTTGAACATTTGTTGAGTCATCTACTTAGTAATACAATGGTCATCATGAGTGTGTTGTAGAACCAAAGGAGATTTTGACATTCTGTTCATGTTTCATGTATCATGTACCATGTACATTCAAATGTTACATGACTCATTGGCACAGGATATAGGCAGTTTATAGCAGTTTCAGATAGCTTGAATCATGGCTTGAATGAATAAAGAGCTGCAACTATACACCATCCAAAGAGTTCCCTGCAGATTCTGAATCTGAATAGTATTAAATGTTCAGGATATGTAAAGATCATTTCACCTGGGTCTTCTGTTGAGGCAGCAGCATTCCGGGGCATTTTCAGGCAGGCAAGATACTTCAATTTGGTCATTATGAGAAAGTGTACTGTATCTTAATACATGTAACATCCTACAATCAAGAATATAGCTACAAGTTTGTATCAAAAGTTCATAACAAATTGTAGAGTGAATGTAGGCCTAGTTTTTCTTCCGTTGAGTTGTGTACAAATTGTGCCTGCAAGAAGTCTAGGTTCTGTGTACCCCTTTTTAAACATGTGATGTCCCAGTTTACATGGTTTGTACAGTAGCTGCATGTAGAAAATGTCAGGTACAAACTTTGCGTTGCGTGCATGTCATGTTCTGATATGAGAAAGCAGGTGACGGGTTCGAATCCCACACAAGTCAGGCCCTAGGTACATGTATACAGTGTGTGTTATTATTCATATTATCTGGTAATGAAACCAAGGATGCCTCATAAGTGAACTTAATCACTAGGCCTCTAGCACGCAAGCCTGAAGAAACCTGTAAACAAGAGTGCTTGCTATGTGAACCAGAAACACTGGGTGAACGCCTACTTTTCCACAATCAGGCTATAAAAAAAATTGCTATGTTGGCATACCGCCAGAAAAAATAGGGTAGGCAGGTTATTATTTGTCACTTGACTTATCACCCACAATCAACATTTTTGAGTCGCATTCCCCACCCATGGGTTTGTTACTGTGCAGTGCGCATTATAGGTGATGTGCATTATAGGTGATGTGCATTATAGATGATGCGCACACGGTTAGACAAACAGTATATCGTTACATTCAATTTGACTCTAAAATGGCAGAGCACAATCTAATCTAATAACAATCTATGTCAGTAGCTGTATTTGATGTGATGTTAATGCAAGGTGTAATCAGTCTACACAGTAATTACTCATACTTATTGTATGTCAACAGTGTACAGTAAAATAACATTACTCTGATGCTATGGGAGTATGTGCACATCAATACCTAATCATCCCTACTCAGCGAACCTGCATCAATAACAACCCACAGAATTATGCGGATTCCTTTCAGCACAGAGTAATTAAACAGCAGCGTGAACTAACCAACCCTACATAGATGTACCATGGAGGAAGAGTCCTCCATAGAGTGACTGTCTGTGTACAAACCTGCATCCAAATAAACAAACCATCTTAATGTGAACAATCAAAATCTGACTTACATGATTGAGTTGATTTTGTTCCTAGGTCAGTACAGCTCAGAGTTGTTGATCAATGTTCTCTTTCATCCAACAATGACGTGTGTTGGGTTGGTACTTGTATTTAAAGGCCACTATTTCACATTGTTGTTAAAAAACCCACTTAGCATATTGGTGTTGAGCAATACTCTGTATCATCCAAATATGGAAGTTGTCAATCCTTATTTGGAACTTGTTGTGAGCTTCGTAATTCCCAAGCTGTATACCAGTTAGTGGATTTCTCATTTGGGGAATCCCCTTATTGCATGTTTATTTAGATGTGTCTTGTAGAACAACATATGCCTTAAAGTTGTGGTCATGGGTTGCTAAATGCTCAAAAAATTACTGACCATAAAAAGTAACTTGGTGAGAACATAGATAAAGAGAAGCACTGCAGCTGTTGATAACAGTTTGGATAATTTGTCACCCAAAATATTTGAATTAGAGAAACGATTCATACATGAAACAATCCTCAGATTATTGAGGGTTGGTGTCCATTCGTAAATGATATGGTCAGAGATGTGGTTGGTACCCGCTGTCATCTCGTTAAACATGGAAGGATTCATTGTCTTGTGAAAATACTGTGAAAGTTTTTAGCAGTCTACTCAGCAAGTAGACACAGTTTTCAGCTGAAACTTTTACATGTGACATTTATTGTATTTTTTCAAACCTGTGCAAGATTACTTTACTTTAATTCTTTACTTTAATTCTATGAAATGAAACAAGGGGGAATAATCTACAGACCAATATGTACAGATGTAACTATTTTAATGGGGTCTGTAATTGTTTGGTAATGACTTTGAAAATTAATGGCAATAAAAATTTGCATGGTGAGAAGTACAGCAGCTTTGGGTAGTATAATGCATTTTGAGAAACATTTCACTTTGAAGTACTGCGGTTATGGAAAAAGATATCACTTTTTATCCCCCAAAATTTGAATCTGAGAAACGTTTCTGTCAGAAACATTTCTCAGATTGTGTACTCCCATAGAGATTATTCTTCCTGCGTGGACATACATTGTATTTGCTCCGGTTTTTCGACGATTTCTCAAAAATGCAAGCCTTTTGAAGTGAAATTGTCATAGGTTAGTTTGATTGTATACTATACCTACATTTATAAAGGATTAAAATTTAACGGTTCCAAAAACCTTAAGGTATACTTTCCCTTTATATCCATGTTAAAGGGTTTTCATTTTCGTGCAATAATCACACCCGTTTTAAAAAAATAATGTTGCTCTCTCCCTTTAAATTTCAAGTAAATAAACAACTGAAGTATTGCATGGTGGAGACAGTTTGTGCAAGTTTCATTCTCACCTTGCGAAATAACTTGGTGATTTCGTGACTGCAGATGTCATTCTTATGACATCTGCATTTCTGATAGTGGAATTCCCCATGAGCAAGAAAGTATGCGTAGTTATAAGACAACGATCTTCAGATGCTGATTTGAGCCAAGTCTTTTTGTTGTTATATTATTGGCCTCATATTAATTGCAGACACTCACGTTATGAAGTGCACACAGATTCTCTTGTTGACTATTGAAAGGATGCATTTGCCAATATGATCGCAAACCATACTTAAAAGCAAGCTTAATACAGGTTGTTAATAGTAGTGCACAGTGTGCATGTACCTGTTTCTATTTTGTAATTATTTCCTAAACATACATCTGTCTCAATAAAAACAGTACTAAAAAACTACCTTTAAACTCAAATAACAAATAATGATGTACCTTTGATCATAGGAAACATTTCCTAGGGTTGTCTTTGCAAACTGCAGCTGAAATACAATAATCCTTGATATCTATCTAGATGAGTTTACCCTTGTCTGCTGAACTGTTGACGTGACATTTAAGGACCTTGTAAAATGTTGTGTTTAGCAGGGAGGGAACTTTGAACTCTAGCTGCCAGATGCTTATTGGAAGCTGGTTGTCATGACAGGTTCATTTGAATGACCTCAATTCAGTTCTGTACCCTGGTGTGTTTTGTAGTTCAATATTAAATTGTTATTGTGTGCTACAGCTGTTGTGTGTCTGCAATAGACAGGAAGTAATGACACAATGCAGCACTCAGTTTACTTTATTCAATATAGGATTTCAATTGATTCTTCTTTTGTGAATGAAATTAAATCTATTCAGGCTGTTGAGGTTGCATCAATAATAACTTTAAAAACATAGCAAATGTATGTGTGTAGTCTGCAGCAGTCCCCCCCCCATATTTATGAGGGGGTTAGTTTAAATGACAACTGTCTAGTTTTTACTCAGTTCAATCGTTTATTTATTTATTTTGATTGATTTATTTATTATTTTGATTTTTTGGAGGTTGTTATTATTGTTATGTGATATTTTGTTTTCCACATTTGATACACCCAAAGTTAACAAATCTTAACAATGATAGAGAGCAGGTTCATATTTGAAGCTAAATTACAAACACTTAAATAAGTTGAGGAGGGGGTGGGGGGCAGGGGGTTGAGGTGCTGAGGTAACTGATGTGGTATTTTTACACTATGATCATACTTAGATGACATCATCAAAGCGACATCCAGAAGCATTAAGCCAAGCTAGAAGGAGGGTACATCACCTGATAGATGAAGCCTTTTCATTGGTTGGTTTACCTAAGAATGCCGTCTCACCAATCACTCCCTTAGCAACAGATGAAGAGAAATCAACATCACACGATAAGGTAGACAAACTTTCTCTTTATCACTAAAATCGTTTTAAAGGGCTCAAATTTGGGTGTAGGGTATTGAGGAACAAAATGTTTACTTGACCAGATTCTTTTTCACAAGACAATTTGAGCTCAGATTGTACAATGATACAAATGAAGGGCGTCTGAATGAGTGCACCTATGAATTCAAATAATGTATCTGCTTAAATGTTCACAACTTTGTTCTTTTCAGTTGTTTGTGAAGGATAAAGATACAACATTTGGGGAAGGTTCATGCTCTGCAATGTAAGTACATTAAACAACAACTCATTCAATCCTAAATAAACCATCCTTTTTGGCGTTTGCAAAATTTGTTTTATCATTTGAACATTCCTAAATACTAGAAGGATATACTTGAATTTGTATTTAAATTAACTTGAATGTGGTTATTCTTAAATTTCAGGAAAGACGGCAGGACTTTCATTACTGAGCATGAAGACAGAAAACAAACCAAGAAAAAAGAGTCTGGTGATGGAGGAACTCGTGTCCTTGTAGTTCCAGTTACTCATGTACCAGATAAGACGTCAGGTGTTGTATGGAATCCGTACCATGCTGAGGATGAACTCAATCAACTACAACAATCTCAGCAATTGGTAAGGTCTTCAATTATTCAGTTCAATAGAATTAAAGGTTTCAACAAAATCATGTAGTAACTTTTCAAGTGGATGTGGCGGTCATATGCAGTTTTTGTTACTGTGTGTGCATTACTTGAAATTGGTGGATGTGTAAGGTTTTTCATGGTGTTACTTAAAGTGGTTGAAGACTGTGCTTAATTTTAAAAATAAAATGTGGTAGTCTAACAGTGGTTAGTCTAATTTATTAGGGCGGGTCTACCCTGTCATGATTTATCTTGTCTCTCTTGGGGAGAAAGTCCTCATCCACCTTCTAGCCTTCTAACGGATATTAGCGCTATATAAGAAGCCATTATTACTATTATTATTATAAATCAATAACCATGCTTTATATTGGATTGATGTCTATTGTATTTTGCAGACCTCATCAGTTGCAGACAGAGTGGATATGAAATACAAACCTGATGAAGCAAGTCATCTTCATATGCCTTATCCTTTAAGTGTAACAACACCTTCTAATGAACCAAGGATGAAAAGACTTAGTACTAATAGAAATACTGACCAAGAACAAGCACTAAACCAAAGAACACCTTCTGATGGACACAAAGTTGAAGCATTTCTGGAGCCAACAACCAGCTCTAGACGGCACTTAACTGAAGTAGACTCTCATCAATTTGATGATCCATATCTTGACCCCTACCTTAAGAAGAGTTCTCATAATGACTTAAGTGGGAGTGTTAACTCACCTGAGTATCCCAACGCTGCATCAGAACAAGATCCTTATACGATAAGAATGCCAAGAGAGAACAAACATGCAACTTCATCAAAGCCAGATCTTAAACAAGGTGATATGTTATCGACTATATCAATGGAGCGTAGAGTTGGTAAGCCAATAAGTGATGGGTATGATGAGATTGATGTCTCAAGAGCTGCAGAGTCGACTAACCTAGTAGCTGCAATAAGAGATGAGTTAATACGATTAGCTAAGAAGACCGATCAGAATGATGGTAATGTATGATCACTTAAAGATCTTATCATCTTATCATCTATATTGTTAGAGGTGCCCACCACGGTTAATTTATGGCTTTCCCACTATGTCAGGTAAGGCAATTCGCAAGGGACCAGACGAACAGAAAAAGACTGCATTTCAATTTTTACATAATTTTCTGTCATGTATCATGAGCTAATGAAAGGCTTTTGTTGCATTTAGCTGCAGTTATAATTTATTTTTAAGTGACCCGGTTTGACAATGCTCGTGTTTCTCAGACATTTGCGTTTTACGCTTTGATGTTGACTTACTGTTTGACTGTAAATACTTCTTGCCGTTGTTTGATTTAGTCATCTTGCTGTGTGAGTATATAAAATTGTGTTCTAAAGAAGGAATTGAGAAGTAACAACCTTATTTTGCACTAACCCTTTCTGATTTTGTAACTATGCACATTGAATTTTTTAAATCTATATGCATAATAACCCAAGTCATTCTTTTAATTTGCTAATTCAAGTCATCTATTCGACCAAGTTTTTGATCAATTTACGATACTTTTAAACACTAAAATGAAACAGACTTCAAAGCACTGATTAAAAAATGCAAATTGCATCATTTATTGAGAGTTAAAATGAAGTCAAGATGAATACAGAAGAGCAACTTGGACCAAGCTTAATATTATGTGAATATTAATGATGGAATTAAACAGAGACTGTATTCAAACTTATATTTCGATTTTCAGAGTTTGTATTCTTACTGTTTTAAATTTAAGTGTGCTTTTAAACTTGAATGCATTTCTTAAATAAAAAATAAAAAATCTTCTTTACAAAATTATAAGTTTAATATCTTGTGCATTTTTAGAGATGTACCGGTACATGTAAAGTTTACAATCGTTCAAATCTTCTTAATATTGTTCCACAATTATTTGCAATCAGTTGCAGCTTTTACATAATTTTCTGCTTAGGCTTGTAATTAGAGAGGTATAATTTTAAACGATTTCCAGAACAAGTAGGATTTGAAGCTTTGCATGGTGGGAGTATAACTAAGAGAGGTTTGCGGTAGCACCATGTTAAAATCTCT
>JAUELU010000034.1:5252174-5267914 GCA_032357145.1 Evasterias troschelii | reverse complement strand
TAAGGCAGAATAAGTGACCCTTGTTAAAACAATAAGAGACACTTATTGTTAAAGAATAAGGCAGAATAAGTGACCCTCGTTAAAACAATAAGAGACACTCATTGTTAAAGAATAAGGCAGAATAAGTCACCCTTGTTAAGACAATAAGAGACACTCATTGTTAAAGAATAAGGCAGAATAAGACACTTATTTGACAAACTGTGACCAAAGTATGCCTAAAGATTATCTTGTCGACCCTTAAGGGCAGATTGACATTGATTGCTACATTTCAAATTTGTTTTGAAATAAAAAACATCTTTCAGATGCTCCTTGTACACTAGAACACAAATTGACTTTCTGTACAATTGTTGCTAAGTATTTATACTTGTTTGTGTGTGTAAGCACTATCTAATTCATCTGTTATTTTCTACATAGAACAGTTATATTGGTAACCTAATTGTAAATAATATTTGACAATGAAGTTAAATTGGTGTCCATGACACCTTCAAGAGGCAAATAAAAAAAATGAAGCCAGAAAAGTATAATGAGATAATCTTTGCCCATCAAGTCATTGCTTAGACGCTAGAATAGGGCTTGATGTAGTCTTATGCAGTCAAGCTGACAATAATAGTAAAGATTTGTAGCGCACACATATCCAACCCGCTCGCCACTCAAGGCGCAAGTGCACACATATCCAACCCACTCGTCACTCAAGTGCACACATATCCATACCGCTTGCCACTCAAGGCGCAGAGACAAAAACAGACTTGACTACATTACAAAGCTGGGACCTAGTCAAACTTGCTTCTACGGTAGACCAAATGTAGCAATCTGTCTAGTTTGAACCGATGTTTTTTTCACATGAAAACATCACACTGACAACATGAAAGCAGGTTAGTTGAAACTAGCTTTTTAAATCCACCCAAAGCATATAATTGGTGTTAACCATCTTTAATCCAAACTAAAAAATTTAAGATGGCTTCCGCGTTTACACATAGAATGTTTCTAAATTTATATCATCCATGTACACTTGATAACAACCATGTTATCTTAAATAACACCCAGGCCTTGTCATTCAAATCCTTGCCTGGGAATCTAAACTAATCTATACATACATACACTTGTGGACAAAGTCAAGTTCTTCTCACAAAAGAATCCATGTATAAGGTTTTTGCACCTGTGTAGTTTTAGTTTCACATGTGACTTCCGTCCAATTACACTTGATATAAATTCAATACAGGGCCTCTGTTATGCTTTATTAACGTTTTGGTTTTGTTTTGCTTTTTGGATAAAGGTAGAATCATAGATTGTTTTTTTTTTCAACTTAATGCTGATTTATTGGCAAAATTAAAAAGAAAGATATAATAAAAGTTACATGGAAAGTTTCAGCTGAGTTCGGTGTCTTCTTGCTTAGGATAATTTATATGCTTAGCAGCTTGTATTGTGGCATTAATTGAGGGACTACTTCCAAGTTGCCATGCCTTTAGTCTTAGTATCTCGTCTGACACCAAATCCTTGAGATCCACCTAGTCTACTTTTACTGTCTCGTTCCATTCCATCAGATTGTGCTAATTCCTCATCATATCTGACATGACAAATAAATAAGTAAATAAACAAATAAATAAGTACACAAATAAAATTATATTTTTAAAATAAATCACATCATCATGTTTTTAAAATGGTTAATACTGAAATACAAAAAGGAAATACCCCCCCCCAAAAAAAAAAAAATAAAAATAAAAAATTTAAACATTGTTACAAATATTTGGTATAACAAATTTCTTTGAAAGGAAAGTACTTTCCTTAAAATAATTCTGGGGGAAAAAAAAAATCTTATTGGCTTGTAATAAGTACTCACAGCTCAATAAAATATCAATCTGAAAAAACGAAGGCATTTTTTTACTGATTCTACATTTTAAAAAAACAATAGTTATGATTCAACTGGATTCATAATTAATTAAGAAAGTCAGTTCAAACATTCACAGCAAGTTGTACTTTGATCTAAAACAAGTTTCTGTTCTTAAATAAAAAAATGTGTTTTGTTGATTAATTATATTAATACTTACAATAGTTCATAGTTGCCGTAGCATTCTTTGGGAGGTATCTTGTTCCATCTAAAACTGAAATTATTCCAAACATTATTCCAACAATTATTTAAAATGTCCTTGAAATCTGCAAACTAATATCCATGAATGTACGCTTTACTTAAAGACAATGTACAACATTGGTAATTGTCAAAGACCTGAGTACATGTACGCACACTTGATGTGACCCAACATGAAATAACAAACTTGTGAAAAATTAAGCTAAATCGGTCTTCGGGATCATGAGAAAACAGTGAAAAACACAATTATATGTTTTAACTGTTTCCAAACATCAGATTTTACCACCAGTGATAAAGACTAATTGTTTACTCATTTCCTGAAAACTATAGCATTTAACGCAAAACTATTTCAAGGGAAATTTTCCATCTTTATACCATGTACAAGTTATTGGCAAATCTGTGAACATTTATAATTGAAATCTTACCAAGGTTGTACACACCCTTTAAAAGGATATTGTGTAAATAAACATGTGATACTACAAATAACAAGCTTGTTTTCATGTTTAAGAAAATAACAAACTTCATGGTTTTCAACAACCGATGAAAGTTGTCGTTTTTCAAGAAATAGTAACTCTGTTTACATGGTTTATAAAAATTGTAAATCCAATAAAGTTAAAATTAGGACAGTAACCACTTATTAAGTATTTTTCATTTTTTAAACAAGGAAAACGTTAAAAAGCACCGTTGAAAGTGACAGCCAATTCCCAGCAGGAAGTAAAATGGATTATTTAGTTTCAATCTACGGTGTGAAACCACTAGGCACAGAGAAGGGCAGCGTGCCATTTGCAAAGTAGACAAATACCATGAACTACTTTGGAGTCTGTACTTCCCAGAATCTCTTTACAATGATTGAACTAGTGTTACCTTTTACAGCCAATTAAATGTCAAAGGACATGCGACTTCCTAACCAAAGGATTTCCTTTTTTCATTACTATTCCTAAAACCTTTACAATAAATAAAAACCTGACCTGGTTTGGGTAAACTTGTCTGGATTTTGATTTTGATATTTATTTTTCCAGCCTTTGCAATCCACTGTGGATGAAGGTCTCAGCAGGATGTCTTCAAATATCTCTATTGTGTGCTTTGATATCAATTGACTGTACTTACAGTCACATTGTACTGGAAATTATAAAGTTGTTTTTGAATTTCCATCAAATTTGGATAAACATGATTTCTAGATCTTGGTTAAAAAATAATATCTGATGAAACACGAGAGATTTACAAGTACAGACCAAAGAGAAACATAATTAACAACTTTAGCACCCATGTAATTTTATTTTCTACTACATGTAATACAGTATGTAGGCCTAGCCTACTTCAAGAAAGACTTTAAAACTAGGGGAAACAAATCTAGTTGTGAGTCTACTGACCTAGAAACTAAAACAATCCCCAGCCTAGCTATAAACATCAATCTCATGATGTATTGAAACTTGATTATCATTAACTCTGATAATCAATTGTTTTGATAAACTTATTTTTGTCTAGCCAACAACTCTTTTTCAAAATTAAAAACGTATAATAAGATAATGATATTGTTGGTCAAAAGTCATTTTACAACTTATTGTTTTTGAATTATAGTATTTAACAAAAATTTCAACATTTATAGAGGGAGGAACTTTCCTGTAATAGATCACAATAATTAGGATGCTAATTGTGACATTTTTATACACAAATGAATGAATGCTACAAGTTCAAGAAAAGTTTCACCAAACCACAGATCTTACTGCTCAGAACCTTAACTTGGCCAGTACTTTATTTTTCTTACTTGCTGAACTTTTATAGTTGGTGGTTTGACAATGAAAAGTTTAAGTACAAACTTGAAACTATATAGTATTCCTTCAAATACGTGTGTTTGGAAAAACACTTGACTCTAGGACTTGTTTGGTTGTTGGAAGGTCACCATAGAATGGCAAAATTACTGGACTTTGGTCGATAATGATAAAGTAACTGTGACAAGCCTGTTTTGTAAAACTTTATTAATTTTGTGTTTATGTTACTACATTTGTTGTTGAATGACAAATCAACACAAACACTCTTCAAGTATCTCCATGAAAAAACAATGACAGGACAGGATAGCTTTTGTAAACAAGATAGTTAATTAATTCATTGGTTTTCTTTATTTATGTAGAACCTAATTTGGGTAGAGACAGATGTCTGCTTTTTATCTATTTTAATTTAAATTTGTATTTATATTTTTCTCTAATTAGTCAGACTAAAGTTGAATTGCAATATCTTTACTCATGAAACTACTTGCACTTCACCTGACAAAACGCAACTGTCGGCTATAACAGATTTACATTTCTGTCTAAACAAAGTCCGCCCTATCAAAACAACATCAGCGAAAATCCTCTGATAAAATAAAACATCCCAACTAAATTCAATATAGCATGATACTAAGGTCAACAAACTTTGATCAATAATTAACTACAGAGCTTACAAAACAAAATCAAAACTTTCTGGAATGTGGGAGGAAAAAAATTAGAGTTTCCAAAGCCTTTTAATTCAAAGAGGGTTGTGTAAATATTCAATCGATTTTATAAACAAAAATGTTGTAAAAAAGTAAACTTTAACTCAGTAATAGAGTTGTACAGTCACCTTACATCTGGTTGTAAAAGCTCTGTATGAATAACAATTCAGTGGTAGAAACTCACTGTCCCATTGTCCTATAGTAGATAATGAGCTTAGACTAAGAGAGCATGCATTATGTTCAGCATTCATTGCATAGAAACGGCTTTACAAACAACTGTCCATATCATCAGATAGTAGACTAAAAAGTACTAAGAGATTAATCACCCTGTTCAGAGTGCAATGCATTTAAAACGGTTTAGTTTGATCTTTCAAAGAGGTATCAAGATAAACAATATCATTTGGAGTTTATCCCCCCCCCCCCCCAATAATAAGCACACTCAGTGCATACAGAAGAGTCCCACAGAAGGGGAGGAGTAGATTAAAAAATAACACAAAACAGACAAGTATTCAGGTAGGATTTGATTCTAATACGAGCCCATATTCTAGTGCAGATGTACAAAATGCTACATGACTGAGCTCTCCCAGTGTAAGTATTAGTAATAGAGGCCAGTTTGAATTCCTTGTAATAATAATTGGTCCTTATATACCGATAGTGCTTTATCACACTCCTATATACATGTAGTCCTAGGGGCGTATCAAAGTGGTTATTATTTGTTTTTCAACAGGATAAGCAGCTCTACCATGCTCTAGCTATGTATTTGATTATGAGACCCATTTATGTAGCACCGTATAATGGTTAACAAGGTGATGCAGCCATTCAATACTCAGAATTACCTGGATGTGAGTGAGGTTCTTTTGAATGCAGCAATGGATGGGCCACAAGCCTTGGTACCATGGATTAGGATAATATGGACTTGGACTGTGACAATGGGGACTCCACTAGGGCCCTGGGCTGTGCACAATGTTACAAGTAAGCTGAGGTCCACAGTTGGGGTGAATTATATACCGGGACGGGGGAGGAGTCTAAGTGATGTCAATGGGATACAATGGTGTCAATAGCTGGGTGAAACTACAACAACAGTTCAGTCAGTGGAGTTTCAAATTTCTTACTTAAATATTTGTTTACGTAAATATTTGTTTAGTTCAGGGTAATTAATTATACCTCCATGGTCAAGGTAACTTCCTTACAGAAGTTTTAAACTTAGGTCAAACTCCTACATTTATGTAAACACTACATTGATGTACAGTCTGAAGTTTAACACCAACGATGGGAAGTAACTATTTGTAGTTAGTCATCCTAGGTCTGTTTGTGTAACTTTTGATTAAAAGAATGCAAGATTTCATGTTTCTTTGTATTTTATCATGATAAATCATTAGCTACATATCAAACTATTTCAACCTCTAAGGCACTATTCCACTGGTTATGCATGGAGGTAAAACAAGTTATCTTGGTGTGAGGCTATGGTCTTGTAATCACAATGCAGGTAGCTGGTCAACTGACAATCAATGACTGTTGTGCTTATTTACAGGTGACCTCATCATGAAGGTATTGAATAAATAAAGAGCCCTGGATATCCAATGAGTACCAGTGTACTACATGCTGGAGTATCTAGCCAGGGTACCAAGGATTATGGGTCGTACACAATGAGTAAAAAAGCCCCTTAGTGAACAGGTGTATTTCACAACACATTGGAATGTCTTAAATCTTGCGCACCTTTTATTGGGGCAGACAATTGACCAGAAGCTTGTATACAATCAGACTATTTATACATGTCACAATGAGTGCATAGAATGAAAACTGGGAAATCCAAGGCATTTGAAATATGGGACTTTTTACAATTTAACAATCATGCCACTCCTACTTTGACCCGAACCTGTACTGTGACCCAAATAGTTGATCAGACAGTACTCCTAAAGTGAATGGTTTTTCAATGCACTAATTTCTACAAACCAACAATAGTTACAGAGCTAGTGCATTGTTCAATTTAATAGTTCAATATTTAATTTCATCAGTCAATTGAAAAACAACAGACTTGTCTGATCCTGAATGTACTAGCTCAAGGCTGCGGTCCAGTGTTAGTTTAGAGCCATGCACTTTTATTTTTACTAAATACAGTGCTTATAAGTAAAAACCAAATTATATTCAGTTTGAATATGATCACGTTTTGCCTTTTGTGCCAAAACTTCAACGTGACTTTTCCTTACCTATGGTATGTTAACTACTGCAGTGTAATGCGTCATAACATGTTGTTTTACTAACAGATTTGCCCCATGCTCAAATACATTCAGGAAGTTTCAATAGCAAATTTTTGCAAACTGCCAAAACCATACATTAAAACATGACTATGGTTCCTGTGTTTGTTAAACCCAGATTGAACTCTACATAATGAATAAGCTGGTTCAAATATCTTCATTTGAATGGCATGAAATATGAATCACATTCTACTTTCTGCCCAAATAATCAATGTACAGCGAAACAATCAAGTACTATTTAGACTTGTAACCCCTTTGGGCAAAACAAGCTTTTACATGAACCCACACAAAACTGAATCCTAACATGACAGCAGTTTCCCAAACTTGGTCTGCACAAAGACTTACCAATCCTTTCAAGGCAAACAAATATACTACAGCACGTATTTAAAAAAAAAATCAGAGGTCTTTCTGCACAAAACTCAAAATTCACTTTTGAGTTTTTCCGCTTAAATGCATTCAGTACGCTTCGCCCAACAAACCATGCTTAGCATGGAATGCTCATTGCGCAGCAAACTAACCATGCTTAGCATGGAATGCTCATTGCGCAGCAAACTAACCATGCTTAACATGGAATGCTCAGCCCAACCAACCATGCTTAGCATGGAATGCTCATTGCTCAGCCAAACTGACAATGCATAGCATGGGATGCTCAGCCCCACCAACCATGCTTAGCATGGATTCTCATTATTCAGCCAAACTAACTATGCTTAGCATGGAATGCTCAGCCAAACCAGCCATGCTTAGCATGGAATGCTGACCCAAACCAATCATGCTTAGTATGACATGCTCAGCAAAACCAACCATGCTTAGTGAAAGCTCAGCCAAACCAACCATGCTTAGCATGGGAAGCTCAGCCAAACCAACCATGCTTAGCATGAGGCCAGGTATACCAATCTTATTTGAGTCCGAGTTTCATGGATTCAGTACTGTAGAGCCAAATCAACCATGCTTAGCATTAGACCGGACATACCACGCATTGAATCATTTGTCATTCTTGTGCATTACCAGAACATTCTTGGAATCACACAAATTATAAATAATCGCATTTAATAATTTATGCCTAATGAGCATGGTTACCATAAAGAATGATGGGTTATTGATGTAGAACCATTTTGTTGAAGTCAACTTGACATCCCTTCTTCTCTGTTTTCTTTACACATTGCACAACAAAGGCTTTGAATCTTGTCTGGAATAGATCTACTTTGGCTGTTACAAATAGCAGCATTTCGGAGTAGTCCTTGCTTACTAAATTTACAGGACATGTATAATGCCACAGCATTCTTAAAAGCACTAGAAGTTGTAAAATTAAGCCAACATTTACATAAAGTAGCTGTCCCAAGTTGAGTAACTGTCCCAACTAGAGTAAATGTCCCAAGTTGAGTAACTGTCCCAACTAGAGCAATTCTCCCAAATTGAGCAACAAAAGTAACTGTCCCAACTTAAGCAACTGTCCCAACTTGAGCAACTGTCCCAACTTGAGTAACTGTCCACACATAATATCCCAATAAAGAAACTGTCTGAATTAGAATGACTACCAAGCTGGTCCTTTCCAATGACTACAATTAAGCCTGTCTAATCTACAGATTGGAAACAATCATCAGTTAGGCTTAGTAACAGTAATACTTACTCAGGTACTTCTCCATTAGGCATGACAATATTGAGAGAGTCATTAATGAGATTGTACTTCATGATACGATCATTTGATGTAGTTGACGTCAATGAAGGAGAGGCATTCACCTGCAAGAGAAAGAGACAGAAAGAATTGAAGATAATTCTGTTTATTAAGACTTGAGAGGAGACTAGGCTATTACAGCTACACTTACCAAGGTTAAACTATAATCACCAAAACCAACACTTTGAATCTCCTCATGGTAGATCAAGGCTGGAGAGGAGACTAGGCCATTATTACAACTACACAATTGCCAAGTCGTAGCCTAACTTGTCACAGAATGGGGTAATTAGGACCTCAATCTAACCCCCCCCCCCCCCCAAATACATAATATTTTATAGAGAAAATTTAAAGTTGGAACAAGGATTGATACAAATTTATACATTTATTGTACCTTTGTATTTAGATTTGTAATGTTTTTATATTGTCATTATTAAACCATTGGATTGCTCTTAGATAGCAATTTGGTTCGCTTTTGGGCAATCGATCCAAAAGATTAATTTGTATTTATTAGAGTGGTTTAAACAGAATAAATCTTTAAACCTTATTAAAGCCTGAACTAATACATAAATAAATAAATAAAAGACAAGAAGCACAAAGTGTGCAGAAACGAAGATGGTGCTGTTAATATTCAAGAAGAGAAATTAAGACTATTCTAGCTGCAGGTTTCATACCATGAACAAGAAGAAAGTACAATGTACATCATGGCTCCAATTCAACCCTGGACCACAGGCCCAAGGCAAGTGAGTTTAGCACCACGTAAGTAAACTAATAACGGAACAGCCACGTAGTCTTGTGTTTAATGAAATAACTATACATGCCTTATTGCTATTTTTCTTATAAGAAAAATGGTTGACTTTGAGGTTGACTAAAGCCCGGTTCATACTTCCTGCGAATGCGAATGCGAAGCGAATACTGACGTTACAACTCTGTTTTTGCTGCAAATAGTTTGCAAAGGGTTGAGCACAGATATAAGCCCTGTGGTATTGTGGACTTTCCCTCCAAATTGGAGCCCTGTACATGTAGGGTGGTGTAAAATAGACTACAATGTATTGTAATAAGGCTGAATCTGAATTAGTGGCTACAGATGCGGCTTTGACTATTGCTAAGGGTGTTACTATTAGGCCTAGTTGCTATACTACAATGCAGAGCTAGCCGTAGCCATAGCTGTTAACTCAGACACAGCCTAAGGTAGTGAAACCCTTACCTCAATCAACCAGGGCTTCAAGTTATCATCAATAATGATGTCATAACCATAACACTCAAAACAATGTCTGTCATTCGCCATTACATTCTGGAAAACAAAAACAAATTGTGTCAATAAAACAAACAACTTAATCGTTCATGGTTCAGTTCCACATCCTGGGAATCTGAGAAACAGAGCATGGATATTCATTACAAAATGAATTGATGATACCAAACAAAGCGTGACACAAAACATAATGAGTTCAAGATTAGTTATTACATTCTGGGAAACAAAACATGAATATATATAAGATATTAATGAATATGCTAATCTGTGACACATAATCAATAAAACAAAACAGAGTTCATGAATAAACATTCTCCATCGCCTCCTTTAAATAACTGGGGAAGTTTAACTTACTGCCATAGCCTTGAGTGAATGAACTATGACCCAATTCATCTCATCAAACAATTTGTCTGTCACCTGAAAATAGAAATACAGTTGTTAGTATAAAATGTAAAAAATGATTTCCTTGGAGTGAATAAGTCTACGATTGAAGAATTTATAAATCTTACAACTATATTAAAGTAAACAAATAAGTACCGGTTATCATTTCTTTACAAGCAAAACATTTCAAACTTATGTGCTAACATTTCTCATTTCCGCATACTTTGATTTATTCTACCTCGTTATCATTGACACAAACTAATGGAAGTAATTGTTTATTTTATAGGTAATATACAGGATTGGTTAGGATAAAAAACATCATGATTTATTATAGTCTAAAAGCTTACTGATTATGAAGTTCATATTAGAATAAATTGTTTTCCTTTAAAAAATGTCACTCTGACATGAGGTCATATTTGAGAAACTATGAACAAAATAATATAAAGAAATTTTCTTTTTTTTAAATGCAACAGCTAACAGTTGTTACAACCTAAATTAAAGACAATGTGTTTACATGCTGAAAATTGTGCATGGTTTTTCACTATTTTCTCCTGACTCACACAAAAATTAGGCGCAAATCTTTAGCATAAAATTTGGTTGGTAAACAGTTTGCAATTTAATCACAAGTCATTTTGGTTGGTAAGCAGTTTGCAATTGAACCACTAGTCATTTTGGTTGGTAAGCAGTTTGCAATTGAACCACACTAGTCATTTTGGTTGGTAAGCAGTTTGCAATTAAACCTCAGGTTTAACTATTGGTATATTTTGGTAAATGGTAAGCAGCTTGCCCCAGCTGTCTAGATTCTTTTTATAACACACCTCTCTTCCTCTTGTTCCTTCCAAGTAAACTCTTAGGTTATGAACTGTCCATTTGCCACCATGTTGAGAGTTATATTCCTCCTGTAAACATAACCATCAATTCAATTTGAAATATACTTCAAACTCTATCGTAGTTAACAATTTCCCTTTTAAGGCAGTGTTTCTCAAAATCAAGATTTTCTAATCAGTATTGACATTCAGTGTGCACAAAAACATGTTCAGTAAGAATGTTTTGCTGTGCACAATTCTGGAAGAAATCTTTCCCTAAATCATAATGGTTAAAATCATAATAGCAACAACAACACAGAGAATACATTACACACAACATTTACAACCACTGAGTCATACATATTGCCATATCAAATAATCAGCAAGACTGTTTCATATAAGATTTGATTAATTGTCTTTGGGTATTCGTAAACACACAATTTAATGGATATTGCAAAAGAATTATCAAAATGCAATTAAAATCCAGTTAAGTATAATTGAACCACAACTTGATAGTTCAGACATATTAAGATTGATCACAATACAAATACAATGACAGGATAGTGTGGCATACATGTAGCCTGGGAGATGTTGAGGCGTCTTGGAGTACACACGTATAGGGGGTCAACATTTAAATGTTTGATTGAGTCTGGTTACTTCTTAACTGTGACTATTCAGATAACACTTACATTGTATAGCATTTAAGGAATCATATAAGATCAACTTACCCCATGTTTCTGGATGGAGACATTAGTAAGATGGATAAACATGTTGTCCAACTCATTGAGATTAGCGCTGTACTTGACGGTGCAGAAACGACAGAATCCAAGCTTGTATCTAAAACAGGCAATATACTTAATGTCAATCACCTTTTTTTCAAAGGAATCAAGAAAGTACTGAGTATAAAGTACATACTAAAGTATAAAGTACTGAGCATACAAGTATACAGGTTTAACACACATTGGTGTATGTGTAAAACACAACTAGTATTCTTTATCCCAGTGTTAAAACTATTGCAGCACCTGCTGCTAAGATAAAGGATTCAATCTGCTTCTAGCTACCGGGCAAGCTCGGTGGTCTAGTGGTAAGACATCTGCTCTAGAGTGGCAAAGGGCATGGGTTCGAATCCCAACCAAGTAATATGCCTTTGGATATTTTCCACAAGGATCGGGAAAGAAATGAGAGAACAGTCCTTAACACACATCGGTGGTATGTGGGTAAAACACACAATTGTTATTATTAATTGTATTATTTATTCAACCATTAAAATACCATTATGCCTAAATCACCTAGGAGAACACTGTAATAATTAGTTCACATAAGTGAAACAAGAACTACACTCAAAAGACATTTTGATGGTCAATGATCCACAGTCAACACCCAACAGCTGGATAAGGTCATCACTTCAATTTTCCTAATCATTCTATTTCTGACACAGTGATTTTAAATTTTAACTATTTATTACAGCGTTCTCTAGTGGTCTGCTGGCCATATGCCGGTTGAAACTACAGACCAGTCAACATTCTCTCAAAGTGGTCTGACTGAATAGTTCAGTATTAAAATGTTTGAAATACAGTGGACAAGTGAAAAAACAAGCAAACTGCTTGCAAGAAACTGAAAAACTTAGGGGCAAAACCTGCAAGTATTAAACACATGCATTAAATACTTACATATAACACTTGAGTGGTCTGTATGAAGTCACCAAGACATAGATTCTTAGATCAAATTTCTTTCCTCCAATAAGAAGCGGATTATCTATATACTTAGCGATGACATATGCATCTTTAGCTGATGGTGCTTGAAATCTATTCAAAAGAAAAACATAGGATAAAATTAACACTAAAACCATTCTCATAAGTTTGTTATAAATCCACAAGGTTCTTTAAAAGGTCTTGAGAACCATTGATGATTTCTCCCAAACTCTTCTGTATGTGTGTACTGTTAAAAGAGCATAATCTTTTGAGTGATTTGACATCAGAGAATAAATGGTCAATACAGGCTAGTATGTCTCATGAATCAGACAGGTACTCCAAGAACTCAAATACAACTCTGGTCCAATCCATCTACACAATATCAAATACCCATCACTTTCAGAAGTCTTTTACTGCATCTTTATTATTATTAAATTATTATACGTTTATTTCAGTGTTGTCATTGACAATGACAGGTGCAATCTGAGCAATGTCCGGCTTAATCCTTTCAACAATTATTTTTTCTTTTAATCATAAAACTTTTCGTTACATTGAATCCTGAACCTGCCATATATTTTGTTTTCATTCAAGTATTTTGTATGTTTTCCATGTCATTGACAGTACTTAAGCTCGGGAACAATGGAGGAAACCCACCACCAAAGAAAAAAAAACACACAAAAACAGCAAAATATCTGGCAGCCCACGCTCCGGGATAACACTGCAAAGGGAGACCGGATAAAGGACTGATGACAAACAAACAAAACTACACAAGACAAGTTACAAGAACTACAACAAAATATCATTTGAAATTCCTTTAAAAATAAAAACAACATTTACAATGAAATAAACAATTAAAAATATAAAAAATAGGATGGGCAACCTTGAAATTTTCTGTTTTGCTCATTAAAGTGTAAATTTAAAAAGCCAGAAGTAGTAAGATGTTTAGAATCAAATCTGAGCTACTTACGAGGAAGTCCTGCTGTCTCTGGACCATTTCTTGAGTTGGGATAATTTATTGATAAGAAAGATTCCAATACCTCGTGCTGTAATGATAAAAAGAATACCATAAATACACAGAGGATGGAATCGAACATTAGACCAATAAATAATTAAAACTTCTAATAACTCATGCTGTAATGATAACATGAATACTATAAATACACTGAATAATGAAATTGAACCTAAGATATCAATAAATTAAGAAAGAATCCAATACTACAAGCTGTAACGATAAAACAAATATTTTGAATAGAATGATCATAGAATCGAACATTAGACCAATAAATTAAGAACAATTCTGATTCCCCAAGCTGTATCGATAAAACAAAACTATAAATACACATATGATGGAATCGAACATTAGACCAATAAATAAAGACATGTTATGATACCTTGTGCTGCAGTGATAAAATTAATTTTACTAATACACTAATGCTAACATTAAACCTAAGATCACTAAATTAAGAAAAATTCCAATACCACAAGCATGACAAGCTGTAACGATATAACAAATATTATAATACACACGATGATGGATTTTAACTTTAGACCAATAATTACGGAAAATTCTGATACTCTTGCTGTACAGTCAAAAAAATATAAATAAACTGAGGATGGAATCGAACCTTAGACCACTCAATTACAAGACTGTTGGTAGAAAGGATAAAGTGAGATATAAATCATGATTTATGCAAAATGTCCTTAAGCTCCATGTGGTTTACCTTTGCCTGTTGGTTTCATAATCCACGTACTGGATGGATTCTTACGAAATTCTTCCACAAAAAGATTGTAGTCAGCTGGTAGTAGGAATGTGATGGGAATAAAATCTGTATACAGTTAGGGGGAAAAGACACACAAAAAACAATAATCATGAATGTGTTATTATTGCAAGAAGTGGTTTTGGCCTCAGACAAATGCAATATTTTTGTACTTCAATCAAGGGACAGATTTCAGACACATTTCTATGCTGTTTATTATTTTATTACTACTGAGACCAGTCCTTAAACCTTTAGTACAGGATTGAATAGCTACGATACCTACAAGAATAATTTAAGTTTTGTTGTAAAATGTTCAGTTGGCAGAAGTTGATTAACTTTATTTCAACTTGTTATGCTTCAAACCAGACGAAGGATTTTAAAAAACTTTCTTATTGATTATATTAATTATTTCTTACCAAGATGAACATGTTTTCCATTTTCATCTTTCTCAGCGAGAGGATTTCCTTCTTTCTCCAAGTCCTTCCGATACCTCTTAATATTCTTCACCATTAAATCTTTCCTTGTCAACTCATAATGGTTTGGGAAGTGATTGATGATCCTAAATTTGAACAAAATAAAACAAGGCACCGATTACAAAAATATTTATGCTTTCAAATCTTCAGTTTGTCTTAAGTGGGTCACATCAAGTGTGGATACTTGTCTATGAGTTTGACAGTTATCATTGTTATACCACGGTAACAGATTGTCAGTTTTTTTATTGGTCGAGAACCAATCACGTGATGTGATATTTTTCACATGTGATGTGATACTTTTCACATGAGAACCGGAAACTTATGCCATTGTTTTGGGCGCCAGTTGTCTGTCCCAAAGGTTGCATGCGATATCATAACAAACATTCACACGAGGGAACAATGAGGGAACAATGAAGAATTGCTTAAATTTTAACAATTGTTTGTCTGTTTAATAAACCATGCCAACTTAGTCGTAATAAAGTTTGAAGATGATAACAGAACGCCTCTACAGAAGACGAATCTATTACCATGGTATAACAAAACAATGGGAGACTTTAGATTTTCAGCTAATCACCAAGAGAGGGCGCTCGTCACCAGGTACAGTCAACATTTTAGGACTAGGAAAAGCATGGTAGTGCCAGTCACCGACATCATTTGTCAACAAATACTTCGCGTTTTGAGTGTTGTTTTTGTCTTTTAAGTTATTTTAGATTCAACCCAACTGTATTTTTGATTTGATAACACAATAAACACATCGTGTGTGGTACAAAACTGTTCTGGAACAGATTGGCCTCCTAAATCGGCCCTTGTCGTTTGTGACTGTACGGATTGCAATGCTAGTGCGAGTAGCACTAGCAATCGCATTGCAATCCGTACAGTCACAAAGGACAAGGGCCGATTTAGGAG
>JAUELU010000034.1:5238340-5252074 GCA_032357145.1 Evasterias troschelii | reverse complement strand
AGACGACATGGTTGTTTATTTCCTTTTCTCCCGCCATCCGAAAGCCTAACACTGTGTAGTACTAGGTAGTGTAACAGTCAAACTTTTGCCTGGTAGGTCTGCTGCCCTCTAGTGGCAGAGCTTTCCAAAAGTCTCCCATTGGTGCACACTGTGACTGGATCCATGGGTTTTGTACACCCTCTGGGGGCTTCGCCTAGGCTGCCATTTCCCCCTCGGTTGAACAAAACACCATGAATCCTGCCACAGCGTATGACATTTAAGGCTAATAAAACTTTTTCTGATTTTCCCCTTCGGCAACGGCAACGCCCCCCCCCAAAAAAAAAAAACAAACAAAAAACATGCCTGGTTTAATAGGCCTATACTAATACTTACTGATCATCTTGTAATCTGTAGCCTGTGTCAACATTGAAAATATTACGTGTTGTTTGGACGGTACTCCTGTATCATATCAACAAAACAAAGCAGGAATTAAATTTGTCATGTATTGCCATAATTTAATAAATAAAGCCTATTATATAATAGTACAAGTATAAATTCAGACATTTTTGCCAAATAAAGATTTGTATTTTATTCAATACAATGTTTTTACCAGTTTACTTGAAATAATACAATTTCGAGATTTACTATAATAAATAAATTGTCCCCATTGATTAAATTGCAGCACTTTGATCATTCATGATAGAGTTTTAAACTAAGGACAGAAAATTTTACAAATCCCATCATCAGAATGCTCAGTTAGCCTTGGCCTGATGGGGCTACTTCCAGGTTCTCACCGATCGATCCGCTACCGTGGTCGTGGATGGAGACGATATAGCGGAGCGAACCTCCTTTTCAATTTCATAGTTCTAGTATAGAGTAGCATGGCCCTGGGGCCGGCTAGCTATATATATAGGTTGGGGCTATGCTATATTTTATTTATTTACTTTTTATTTTTTATTTTTTTTTTGGGGGGGGGGGGTTGGCTGGCTGGGTGTTTCGAAAATCATACTCATAGCAAATTGCCGTGTGCGTTATGAGGGAAAAGAGTTTGTTTGGGGCACTAGTGTAGTACGAATGAAGATGAAAAAAGAAGGTTAAGTTACTGGAATACTTGGTCTAATTCTAGTGTAGTGATCATGGTCTATCCTATTTCTTCCTCCATGGTCTATCCATCTAGCTCTCTACCGACCACTCACCAATAAAAATTCCAATCTTCTTCTGGCGAAACCTGTATCCAGCCTCGTTTCTCAAAATTACTCATCAATACAGATTTGTCTGTATCAGACGCAAACTTTATCACTTTCCCTGACATTCTGCTACCGCTTTTTGTTACATTTCATTAATAAATCTTTGATAAACGAAAAGAAACAGTGAAAGTTAAGTTACATTCTCGGTTTCCTAGGAAATGAGGAGGCAAATGAGACTGCTCTCTCCGTGATGTGACAGAGTGGACTGACGTCAAACAAATCGAAATTCGTACCAAACACACAGAGGGTAGGTACCAAAATGAAAATAGTCACTTATCTATTTGTAGTTCAAAAATACCTTTTAGTATTTTGTGAATTGTTCATAATAAAATGTTAAATTATTTTAAAGTAAAACAAATAATGTATATCTTATATCTTATTAAAGATATTTTATAGCGCATATGTTATTTTTAATACTAAAGGTTAAATTAAAATGTTCAATTAATAAAGTAGTATCATTTGTAAAAAGAAATATTTTACACATACAACCCATACAGCAGGAGGGTGGTTCACTTGTTGGTAAGGAAGCTTCACACACTCTAGGCTCAGATAATGCGGCGGGGTCGAGGAATCTGTGGGTTTAGACCTGGGAACAAGTACACCTCCTCCAAGTCGATGTTTTAAAGTGTTACTCAGCTAAATTTTGCCGAAAGTGGGAGTGCAATCCAATAATTATGGCTACTGAATCGGTTTACAAACGACCTCCTTTAAGAGGAGAAAATGAAAATAATTCCTCAAAACTTGGTGAGTAATAAGATTGAACATAAAGGTATTATTAGTAAAACTGTTGTGTAAATAATGATGATGTAATGGTGTGAAATCCGGGCTAAAACCAGACTTCATTCGGTCATCGATGATGTCGTTGACCACACCAACCATGTACCACCTGACATTTTTAAAGGGTCACATGTTCGGAGTTCGACTGCCCGATGACAACAAAGACCATTGCTTGTTCTTTGTTGGTCACCGAAAAATGAAAAAAAAATAAAAATAAAATAAATTCTTTATCTGGAACCAGTAAGTGATTTGGGAGGACATGATTTGTATTTTGCCGAAAACGAAAACATTATAAAAACATTTGTTGGACCAGTTAATTTTATTTTTTAGGCTTCAGCAGGTAAGGAAAAAAAGGTTAAGAATAAAAAAAAAGAAAACAAAATTAAAACCTTTTAAATAATGAAAACTGTAGAACAGAAAACAAGATCATGAATAACAAATTAACAGTGTTTTTTTTCATCTGAACAACTTTTTCTTAAAAGATTTGTTTAAATCTGTGTTTTAATCTGTAGATGAATCTACGCATCAAGACCAGCCGGGTAAAACTACCAGATCGTTCATTATTCTTGCTCTGATATTCCTCACAGCATCATGTTTTATGACGTTTGTTTACTACAGTTTCCCACAATTAGATCCGTAAGTATTAAATTAATGAGAAAATTGAATTAGCTGTTACAAACTGCTTACCAACCAAAAGGACCTGTGGTATAAATGCTAAAATTAGTTAGTGGCCTGACGTTTCGACCCTAGAGAGTCTTTCCTGAAGCCTTCGAGAAAGACTCTCTAGTGTCAAAACGTCAGGTCACTAACAAACTTTTGCAGTATTAAATAAATATAAAATGATTGAAATAAAAATCAATTGGAATTGGAATAACCCCAAGCCCAGTGGAGATTTACATTATTACAACAATCCAATACATTTACTCTTGCTCTTTACCATCAGCATGATCAAGATTATTCTCCTAAGATCTTTCAAACCATGGAGGCAGTTTGGCCAAAGCTAGCTGAACTGAATCAAACCTTTTTAATGTTTTTACTTGAAGTAATTGTAGTTTCTAAATGGTTTCATCTTTATGACTTGTCAATTGTGAAGTCAAAAAAAGAAGGAATTTTTAGGTTTTAGACATTTTTTGTGATATCAGTTGCATTTTGGTCCACAATTGGCGCAGATAAGCCGGGCTAGCTTGTGCACTGTGAGAACCCTAATCATCTAAATGTTGTTGTTTTTTCTGCAGAGATGAAGTCCAGTTCATCAAACTGCCAAGAGATATTGAAGATGCTAAGGCGTTGGGCAGAGTCTTATCTCGATATAGTAAAACTTACTACGTCACTGTCTTAGTTGCATTCTTCATGACTTATATATTGTATCCTTTTATATCTTGAGTTTGAAGCCATTTGAATAATATTTTGTTATTTACTTGTTGATTTATATGAATAAAGGAAAGCCTCCTATGTTTAAAAATGCTTTTGAATCATAGAAAAGTAGCACAGAAGAAAATTTCAATTACATGAAAAAAAACTGTAAATTAAAGTAAAACAGCAAGTTGGATTAAAAACTAAAAATTATGAACACTTAAAACACACTGTATTTTATATTCCTTAGCTGTAATTAGTTTACAGACATTTGCAATTCCAGGCTCCATCTTTCTCAGCATTCTCTCTGGATTCTTATTCCCATTCCCTCTTGCATTACTCCTGGTTTGTTTGGTAAGTACCACAAAGTAAAATACATCATTTAAGTTTGTACTTTATTTATTTCAGTGTTGAAGTGGGACAACACAGCATCAGAACATTGTTAGTTTCATCAGACATTTTGATTTTTAAAAATACAAGACGGTCACAATATTCCGTTTGGAAACATTCTTGCTCCTGTTGGACATGTTGGACACAATTTGACTTTTTTCTATTCAGCAGGAAGTGTTTTACAGTTTGAATTTTCTCATACATGTATGGCAGGAAGTGTGTATAACTACTGTACATTGATGGGAGTAGTATTCTAATATTCACTACTTTATAGAGACCATGGACAAAACAAAAAGGGTAAACAAAAGGTCTCCAAATGGGAATTCTAAAGACTGGGGCGCTTTCTCCACAAGGAATTTTGTGAAGAAAGAATCTTGGACAAAGTACAGGGGAAAAAATTATCAAAGATGTCTCCACAGGGATGTAAAAACTAGAATTTGTGAAGCAGTTAATCTATTTTTTGTGAATCTGCAGTGGTCAACCAATCACCTAAAAGTTAAGAACATGAGCCGTGGTTTCTAGAAGACAATTCCTAAGTCACTAGAATTGAATTAAATAAGTAGTTAATGTGTTTTTCTTGATTCTGCAGTGTTCAGCCATTGGAGCATCTAACTGTTATTTAATATCATATCTCGTCGGTGTACGACTCGTTATGAAGTATATACCAGAGAAAGTAGAGAGTTGGTCTAAAACGGTGAGTTACACAGCTGTCTACAAAATGTAAATAACCAACAGTACCCTACCAAAACACTATTTGGTTTTATTTATTCAAAAACAGTACAAATTTTCTAAATAAATGTTTCCATTTGTTTTCATTGCATGGGTTTGATTAGGAAGAAAGAAAAAAGAAAAACAAAAACTTTTAAAATGTATGCAACAACAACAAATTGCAGTGCAGAAAAGATTAGGATTTTCATTTTGACAAATCCTTTCTGACTTGGATATTTTAAATTGGAGAACAAGGAAAGGGAAAGGTTTGTTGCAGCACCAGGAACAAAACTTTAAAGCTTTGAAAAGATTTGCTTTAAATCTCTGATTTTTCTTTACTCTCTTAAATTCTTGATACTTGGGGATTCTGTTAATCTTTCCTCAAAGGTTTACATCCTTGAGTAGATGAATCAAATTGACAAAGTTCTGTTCAATAATATGAGCTCCTTTTTTGTTTTGGTATTACAGGTTGGCAGACAGCGAGAGCATCTACTGAACTATATAATTTTCCTACGGATCACGCCATTTCTACCCAATTGGTTTATCAATATTACCTCACCTGTTCTTAAAGTTCCCATCACACCATTCTTCATTGGGACATTCTTGGGTATGTCAATCATTTTTAAATGTTATTTCATGATGTATTATCTAAAAAAGCTGCTCAGTAAAGTTAAAATTATTCTTCTAAAGTCCCAGAAAATTTAAGAAGTGAATAAAGTGACTATGGTCCAGTCAAGATTCAGTCAGAGTATCTTGGTTTAATAAATGGAAGTCTTAAAAAATAATCACAGATTTGTGAAACCCACACTTATGCAAACCGGTGGTTTAACAGTTCCTCTTAACAAAACAAAAAAACCTGACAGATTATTTGTGCTAATCTGAGCTGCATCAAATTGTGTTTTGTTGAAGGCTTTTTAAAGGGTAGGGGTGCTCTTCTTAAATTAAGGATAAACTCTTACAGGTTATGGTCACTCATAAAACTTAGTGCTCAAGCAGTATTATTAATATTAATGAATATTTATCTTCTCTTGTTTTGTCTATAGGAGTAGCTCCCCCGTCTTTTGTTGCAATTCAAGCCGGAACTACTTTATATGATTTGAGTCACTATGGAGACACTGTATCCTGGACTTCAGTCATTGTTTTAGCCGTACTAGCCATTGTCTCTATATTACCAGTTATATTGAAAAATAGATTAGGCAAGAAATTTGAGTAACTGTGATTACCTCTGCAGCATTCTCCTTAACAGTGGTCTGCTGGATACCAGTTAAAACATGGGAGGACCAGTCAGACTTTACTCTTAACGGTCATGCTGGCTAGCTCAATCCTGAAAAGTATCCCTATTTAATATAAATTATGGATAAGAAAAGAAGCTAATGGGCCAGTGAAATGAAAAGCTAACTGGTCCTGCTAGTCAGTCACTGTAAGAGGTAAGGGCTAACCCTTACTCTGATTATGATGTGTAATTCAACGTGGCCCTTTTATTAGTTTTCACAAAAGCACGATTGGAATACAGAAAATAAAGTACTTTTGCACCCCATATGCAACTCGTTGCAAATGGGATGTAGACGTTCCCATTTTTTGGTATTCTAAGAGTGTATTGGGATAACAAATTTGTCTTCTAGCAATTATGTCGTTAGAGTAATGAATAATACAAAACATTTTCAATTTTCTTTTGGTTTTGTTCTCGTTCAACTCAACTCTTGTAATTTCAGACAACTATTTGTATTTTAGTTAATTCTGAAAGATAAATGGCTGATGAAGTCTTTCACTGAGTTGAGGTGTTCTAATACTGCCCCCAGATTTTTCTATTTATTACTGTTTTTGTTAAATACTTTCTCTGTAGCCTAGGTACCATACACATATGAAAGGAATTTTATATTGTTATTTTTTTGATTAGATAGTTAGAATTTTTAAGGGACCAGACTGTGATTTTTTATGTAAAATGTTACCAAGATTACTGAAGATATGCTTTGCAGCTGAAGTAATACAGAGAAAAAGTCTGCAATAAAAAGGGTAAATTTGATTTGTAAAATTTGGATGAGAATGGTGTAAATGAGGACATATTAATAATCTTAATCTTTGGTGTTGTACCATCTACTAGCATTAATTACTTTTAAACCTTGAAGCCCAACCTGCCCAATACACAGTGATCTTATAAAGCCGTATCATTAAAAGTGACATATAACACATTCTTTGAAGTATTAATATCGGTCAAAGTCAATTAGTGTTTTTTAATGACACCATGATATCGAATATTAGTTGGAATTAAGACAAGGGGTTCCAAGTACTAGGATCAAGTCTCAAAAATACAAGCCTCAGGATGGTAAAGGAAGGGAGTATATTAAAGTATGTAGACAAGGTATTCTGTAAACTTAATTCAACTATTTATATGTAGATGCTCATAAATGGTGGTGGACAACAGTGTTTTTGTTATAAATTATAAGTGTTTACGTAGTCAACATTTGAAAAACATTGTGTTAATATAGTCTAAATATAAAGCCCACCTGCTACCACTAAGCCACTAAGGAGGCTTGAACAAACACAAACATTTTAAGACAGGTTTATTTATAATTTGTTGAATTATAATTTATGTAGCACCTAATGGGTTTATAAGGTGTTGCAGCGCACTCTGCAGCCTTTGAGCCCGGTGCTCTTAAACCACTCTGCCACAAAACGCCCCATTTGTTGTGTACAAGCTCATTACAATTTTAAAACTAATGACTAACAAATGTTTTGATTGTATCAATTATGTAAAGGTAAATTTAATAAATTTTCAAAATGTTGATGTTTCATTGTATATGCCTTCTTTTTTTTGAACTTCAGACCCAACCCAGGCGTTTAACCCTGAAGGTTTAACCCTTGGGTTAAAAGACAATAGTATACAATATTACATTTTTTGTTTTTTGAATTTTGATCTTAACCAACCAAACCCTACTGTCATGATAATTTATGGAAACTAAACTGACATAATCACTGACATTTCATTCACTCAAATGTTTAAAGATTTCATATCTTTAATATTTGGCTTTATTATTCATACTGAGAAACTTGTGAACCTACACGAGACATATATTCACACATGTGATATATGAAAAAGAATACAGCACTGCGAGAAAGCAAATATTAAGCTAACACAATTTGTACGATAAGAGCTTAATTTTTAAAACTTTCGACAGTAATGACTTTTGACCTTGGGGGAGGGATGTTTGTACAAAAGTAAAAAATCCTGGAAAATGGACAGCATTATTCTGTTGATCTGGAGATGAAACACACTGGATATACAATATCTTATAATATTCCAAATGTTTACAGTCTCTCCAAGTTAACACAAATAGAAATCTTGAGGGTTTACAAAACAAGGGCAAGGTTTTTTTTACCGTACCACCTCTTTGTTTATTTTAAGAAAAATTATAGATGGAGATAAACAAAAAATCCTGAAATTGGGGGGGAAAATCTGACGATGCATAGGCATAGATGATGACTTGTTTTGGGGGATTTATTTTGACGGTTTAAAAAAATCGTGATGTTTGACATAATCAAATACTTGGCATATTTATAAAGAAATCTAAAAACAGAAACTGGTAATTTCCATTTTTCTGTCATTCTTCAACCCAGCATTACATACAGAAAAGTATCATTTATAATTGAAACAAGTACATATGGGTAGGCATACCCAGAGTTGTGGGGACTTTTACATAATGGAACAAAGATCCCCACAACGTCATTCTTTAAGGAAAAGGGAATAATAGAACAACAGGAAGTCCCCACAATGGTGTGTGTAAAAGTAGGAGTGCACCATCGATGGTTTGTTCTCATGGTAGTAATAGTAATAAAGTATTAAAATACATGGAAATTCTACTAGTTTTAAGCAGAAACTATATACTAGGCTTTCAAATATTCCAATATTTATTTCAAAGAATGGTTTGTTAATTTCTTTTACAAAAGTCAATGTCACCTTTTCCAAATACATTTATCCGTTTAAATTTAAATTTCACCTAGAAAATTTACAAGCTAACTACTTCTTTTGACAATCCAAACAAGAGATTCCAGGTATTTCATTTACTAAGAACATTTACATTTCAATTTTCTGATTAAGTAGATTTAATACGGACACTTAACATGCAGCAGGTTTCTACACCCGCTCCAATTTCATGGCTCTACTTACTAAAAAAAAAATGCAACAGCTGATTTTAGTTGGTACAACCAAAATATCAAGAACAATGTGTTTACATGCTGAAAATTAAACACAGTTTTCACTATTTTCTCCTTATTCACCCAAAGCCCATATTTTCACAGGTTTGGTATTTCATGTATATGGTTGGTCACACAAAACATGACATTGTCTGTGGATATTTGTTGGCTCTACCAATCCTGTATAATACCTTTCAGCCAATGACTCGCCTTCGAGCTTGCCACTTCCATCATACAATTAAATGTTTATGGGACACATAGGTCAAGAGGTCAGGGAAAAGTTGCCTTGACCTCCACACAAAGTATGTCATCTTGTAAACAAACAGAGTGACCGTGTACATTTCATGCGCTTCCTGGCAGACAAGACACTACATTGTAACCGCAAGAAATTTACATTTTGTATTTCAACTTTCATCTTAAATCAGTTGTCTAAATAACAGCTGAATAGATTTTTGAGATTGTCATATTTCTTCACAACACATAATTATTTTAATGAAGTGTCGGGTTTTGATTCCTTCCACAGACTTGTGTACACTTTGTGCCTACAGGAAGACAAGGCTCTGCGGCTCTTATGTAACCATGAAGTGTCAAAGGTTACACTGTCTCTATGAATTCCAATCCTACACTCAACAAACGTGCTGAGGTTGTCTTGTGGAATAAAACTGCATTTATTTTATACATCATCAACCTTTTAAAATGTTTTATTTCAACCCAAATTTCCACACCTGAGATAAAGAATGTTCAATCATTTCAACCAATGATAGTCGCTATCAGGAATAAAATTAATTTAAATTTAAATTTAAATTTCTAGCATTTCCAATGATAGAAATCAGCAAATTTAATTCTAAAGCTGTATTTTACAAGTCAGTGCTTGAAATGAGGACATGAAACAGTAGTTGGGTTATACCTATACCTCCACTTCCATTGACTCTTTAGAATTCTGTGTGTCACTTGTTTCCTGACTGCTATTTGCTGGTTCATCTCCACCATTAGAAGGAGCATCAACATCTTCCTTATTAAACACACCACCATAGTCCGTTGGTAGCTCAGTGTTAGTTTTTGTCGCTTCTTCGGTCTAAAAGGAAAAACAAATACACAAACAAATAACTTTAGTTTATCTCAAGCTGTGGTGTTTCTGATCAGCAGAGTGTGGGTTCGAGTCCCGGTCAGGGCACATTGTCCTTTAGCTAGACACTTTACAGTTATTACTTTGTCCTTTGAATGGGACATTAAGCCATAGGTCCAGTGTACTAGGATTGGTAGTTCATGTAAATGAACCCAGAACACTTATTGTGAAAGAGTAGGGTTAATCTCTGTGTTTCTGGCTCACATAGAAAGCACCCTTGTTTACAAGTTTCCTCAGGCTTGCAAGCTACAGTAATTAAGTTCACTGACTAGGCATCCTTGTTTTCAGTTGAAAACAAAACAAGAAATATAATAATAATATGAGTGTACAGAGATGCATAGTCTCCAAATATCTACAGAGAATTTCACAAGAAACACACATTAAGAGTTAAAACAATTCCAGGGAAATCTTTTTATAATAATGTTACAAACTGTGTACATCACATTATGAGACTGTGATAGATTTTTGTTTTATTTATACCTTTCTGTCTCGTTCGGCAAACTTTTCAAACATCTTGCCATAAAGTTTCTTTTCTTTCTCAGTGGCTTGTTTAATCTTATGTTGACAGATGACAAGTTGATTCTTAGCTGCTTTGTTGTCTGGATCAAGCTTTACAACTTGACTGAAGTCATTCTTTGCTAAGACTGGGTCAGCCATGGATAGATTAGCCTGCCCTCGTCGGAACAGACCTTTGATGTTTTTTTCGTCAATCTCAAGAGCCTATTACAGAAGATATTGAGAATTAAGTAAAACATTATTTCATTTAATGTAATTTCATGTAATAATAATTTCTGACCCTCCCTTTTCCCTTCCCACAAAAAGGTTAGTGCAAAAGGCGTACAAGAGGACCACTGGAGATGTTTCAGATAAAGATACGATAACTGTATCCATTCACGTCGGATGCAAGTCAGATTTTGTTTTGCAATCATAGAGTTATGTGCCAGGCCTAGGCCAAATTATAGAAACATGTTTCGTGAGCAAAACAAATCAAAAAACATTTTTAGGTATTAGAGAATTTGATTCAGAGAATTTGATTTTAAGTGTTTGTTTTCGGACCAACATGGAATGGGTGTAGGCATAACGCTAAACACGTGTAAAGAATGTGTCCAACAAGCAAGTCGAAGTAAAGACCCAGTTTACACTACACTTTTCTAATTTGTTTTGCTTACAAAAGACTAACACATTTTTATCTATATCATGATTTACACCATTAAAACAATACAGTTTAAAATCAAGGGCAAAAGTACAACTAAAATCAGCAAAATGTACCCATTTTTTAACGTACACGAATGAACTCCCGTACCCTGTATTAACGTCCACGCAAAAAAGAAATGCTGGAGTTACGAGTCACGTAAACACACAAAGAGTTGATGTATTGTTATCCGTATATGTACCACCTCTTTATTACCTTGCATCCCTAATAAGGACTCAACCCCAAGCTGACTCCTCTAGCCTCTAGTACTCACCTTATCACATGATTCAACAGCTTCAGTAAACTCTTCCATCTTGATATAAGACATTGCAAGATTAAGAAGTCCTGCCAAGAGGAGATCTTTGGATGTCTTCTTCTCTTCATCTGAGAATTCAGAATCGTGGTCTAAGTAGTCAGTGATTTTCTTGTATTGCTTCACTGCTTTCTTGTATTCACCAGCCTAGTTAGAGAAAATAAGGTACAAGTTAATAAACATTTTATTCAATGCCAATAAACAGATCGACTACTCCCTTACCAACACAGTAAAACAGTTATATAAAATTACAAAAACATAAATAAATAAACAATAATTAAATAATTAAATAAATATGTCTATATAATTACCACATAAACATAAAGTGAACAAATCTTCATCCTTCATCCTAAAATCTAAGGAATAACTACACGCATAAAATGAACATGCTCCTGTGTGTACTTCACATTACCAAGCATTCTTCACTTTACACAGTTAAGAGCAGACATTAGGAAGAATGGTGACAATTAGCACAAGATGCTGTGGTAAGCAGAGCCAATAAAGTAAGCCTAAACAAGCTTACCAACGACCTCTGGAAAAATGCCAGCGCTCTACCAACTGAGCTATCTAGCCCTAGTGTTGGCGGACTCCCTAATTTGTTAATATCTTTGTACTTTCCACATAAAACATTCATATACATACAGCGCCATATAAATGCATTTTATAATCATGCACTATATCCAGTACAGGATTAATACATGTTCGATTCTGACCACTGACTCTGCACAGATTCAGACAATTATTAACAAAACTTTCCACTGAATGACAGGCAAGACATCACCATTATGAGTAAATATTCATCTTAAAGAAATCAGTCTTACCTTGAACTTCTCAGTTCCTTTTGTCTTGGCTATCTCTGCTGAACTCAATTTCTCAGTTGGGTTCATTTCCCATGACTCCTTTGCCTGCAGAATAAACGAGATAGATCAAAACTGTGATCTTAAATTTGAACAGATGTTAAACATGCATCGAGAAGAAACAAACATCTGCATATACAAAGGGTTGGCCAAGAGTTCCAATCTTGAAGTGGTTGATTCCTTAGTTATAAACTCACAAAACTTATGAGGACATTTGTTTTGGGTCACCACAATAAAAAACGGGGATGGGGGAGTGGGGTTAAGACAGTATCCTTGGGATCTGTTTAGTAATGTCAAGCCAGGGTTCAATGTCATAGTGTTACTTAAAGCACATGTGTCACATTGGTAACTGCAAAGACCTGTATCCACACTTGATGTGACCTAACGTTGAAATAACAAACCTGTGAGAGTTTAAGCTAAATTGGTCTTCGGAGTCCTGAGAAAACATTGAAAAACCCTGTTATATATTTTCACTGTTTTCAAACATCAGATTTTATTACGCGTGATACAAACAAATTGTTCAACTCATTTCCGAAAAATTATAGCATTTCAAGCAAAACTATCTCAAAGGAAGTTTCCACCATGACCATCTTTATACCATAGCAGAGTTGTAGCTGTCGAGACCAGTCTTAGTCTCGGACTGCCTGGTCTTAACTACAACACTGCTGAACAGAGGGTTCCATTCCGGTTGATTTTTCAAGCCTTCAGTGGTTACCGTCAACAAACATCAATAGGGTAAGGGTAAAGGTATTATACAGGCTTGATAAGGACAGAAAACATCAATATTTAGTTTTGGTCTGAAAGCTTATTGATTATGAAGTTCACACTAGAACAATTTTTTAAAGCGAACTATTGCCCTCTGAAATTAAGTCAAATTTAAGAAAACTAAATCTGAAACCGTAAAAATGAACGTAACAGCTAGTTTCAATTGTTAGAACCAAATTTAACGACAATGTGTTTACATACTTCATGGTTTTTCACTATTTTGTCCGGACTCACAAAACGAATTAAGCAAATACTTTCACAGGTTTGTTATTTCATGTATTGTTAATCACACAAAATATGAACACTGCCGGCAGCTATTTTGTCAGCTCCATCAATCCTGTATATTACCTTTAATGAAACTTCTCCAATCATACATTTCTCTATTTACCTTCTCAAATGATGTAAGTTTGACTTGATATGTAAGACTAGCATCTGATGGAATATTGAAGTCTGCATTCCCTGCTTCACCAAACCCATATTTGGGTTTGAGTTTAAATTCTGCAAGCTCACCACTCTTCATTTCTTGAAGACCTTTCTCAATTCCTTCTGGTATATTATGATCACATCCTAATCAAAGAATCAATCAGAAGTTTGTATCAGTCACATTAACAACTCCTGCTACAACTTTATTATTAATTATTAAAGATTAACTTGAACAAATTAGTCAAATTAATTGAACTATTTACCGTTATTTATTTTGAGTTCAGTTAATATTTTGAAAAGTTTTTCTCCTTGTATTCTGGTTGAAATGTTATCATAAAAGCTCGGGGGGGGGGGGGGGGGGGGGGGGGGGGGGGGGGGGGGGGGGGGGGGGGGGGGGGGGGGGGGGGGGGGGG
>JAUELU010000034.1:5196531-5216281 GCA_032357145.1 Evasterias troschelii | reverse complement strand
ACACGGAATTCAATAATAAGGTATCTCTGAAACATGGAATTCAATGATACCGTATCCCCGAAACTCGGAATTCAATGTTAAGGTATCTTGGAAACACGGAATTCAATGATAAGGTATCTTGGAATCACAGAATTCAATGATAAGGTTCCGTGTAACAAAATGGCAATTTAAGCTTCCGTACGATTGGCCAATCACAAACGATTATTAGTTTCGCGTCAATCAGTCACAGAAAAATATTGTGTTTGTCGTACGTGCTGATGTAGAAATTCCGATTTTGACAAGAAAAACAAATAAAAGTCAAACAATTTCCGAAGTTGAACAATCTAAATAAAACAAAAACTAAAATACGCATGTGACCTTTACAAAATGTTATTTATTTCAGTAAGAAAAAGAGTAATTATTTTGTTATGGGAGCTAAAATTCTTCTTTGGCGCCTGATGAGAAACAAGAAAATATATTCTGCTTGGCTGCGGAGTACAGCATACTTGCAAGCTCCCACCAATTTGGTTAATTTATTACATATAGAGCCCTCTGCCCTGCACTTGCTTCATGTGAACTGAATTCCCGACTTCAAGAATTCACTCTTATCTTTTCGCAGCATGGATTTTTCTAAGATGCAGCACGCATGTAATATGTATCAATCTGATAAATAAATAAATATTGGATTATCAAAACACACAAGTTAAGAAACATTATGATTATCATACAACAATACATATTTATTTTAATTTTTATAAAATTGCATAACACTCAAATTCCATACACAATAATTCCAGCCACCGTCAAAATTAAATATAAAAACTATAAATAATTGTAAAAATATATGTTCATCATAAAAATACAATTTTTTTAAAGGCACAGTACACGTTTGGTAATGACTCTGAAAATTACTGGAAATAACACTTACTTGGTAAGAAGTACAGCAGCTTTGGGTAGTTTAGTGGATGTTGAGAAACTTTTCACTTCGAAGTACTACGGTTATGGAAAAATATATCACTTGTTATTTCCCAACATTTGTATCTGAGAAGTGTTTCTGTCAGAAACGCTTCTGAGATTGTGTATTTCTATGGGGAATATTCTTCCTGCTTAGAAATATTCGCTCCGGTTTTTCGGTGATATCTCAAAAACGCGACCACCTTTTGAACTGAAATTTTCACAGGTTAGTTTTATTGTATGTACCTACAATTATATAGGATTAAAACAATCAGTAGGCTCCAATTACTAAACGTATACAGCACCTTTAAAGGGACACAGATTCTCAACTGTTTCATAAAAGATACCAAATAAGAAAACAATAAACATGAACATATTTCAAGTAACTAAAAGACTTTGGTGTTACACTTAATGCAAAGTGAAGAATTGGTGTCTAGTAGGAAACAAATACTAAAAAACTACTCAGTTTCAATCTAAACATTCTCTGATTACAACTATCACACCTAATATTCCAGAGAAATATTTTAGTCAAATAATGTCAAAGTCAAGAAAATAGCATTTGATGAACCATCATATCATGGTTTAATTTGATTGCCACTATCAAAATAAGTCAGATGTGAGTTGCAAACAATCAAGAGACAAAACACAAAAAGTTGTTGTTGTTTTCACTAAAACTTGATCGCTGAATTGAATGGAGTTATCATAAGTGTGTTTCTTAAAAACTACAGGATGGAAATTATTTATTTTACTCTTTAAAAATAAATAATAATAACAAATAAAAGTTCAACCTCTTTATACTTGTATGTTAAATCTTTTTTACATCCCATTTATTAATTGATTGATTTGTTCATTACATTAATATTCCTTTGCTTATTGCTGATTGAGTTGAAACTACATTGGATACCAATTTCATGAATGAGATGTTCAGAATTTTAAATCTTGGCCAAAGAACGAGGAGGGTTTCCCGTTGGCGTCTCGTTCTCGTTTCACGAAGGAGGAAAATGAAGAGATGCAATTTCCGATGAAATAATTGGCTTGGCCAAGAATCATCAGATCTGTTTCAATGAGGCTGGGTTTCAAATAATGAACAGTCACCTGAAAAAGGGAGGACAACAAAGATTCATGAATATTCATAAGATCTAATGAATAGTTATGAGGTCCACAAGGACCAGACAGATAAAGGATGAAATACAAATTATGAATATTCAAATGTTACTCTTAAAAACATAAATTTCTGATGGAGAAAAAAATTGAATAAATAAATGGATCATGATTATTCATAGGTATAACTCTTTAATTTGTGGATTTAATGGATGGACATCAAAGGATGAACTAGGGTATGAATATTCATAAGAATCCCAGGCTCCGTTTTGTTGAATATGTATCAGAGATTTCTAAAACTTACCCCGATTGGTTGTAGAAGATTCCTGAGTTCTTCTAGATTAGGATGTTTATCTGTTGCTATATATAGATGTTTAGCGTTGACATGCTGGAATACTGCTGCTGTGTGTTGAAGGATGTGAGATACACTGGGCAGACATAACTCCTATAAAGTAATCCAGAACGTTGTATAGTCAATTAACTTATTACTCCAGAAACAAACAAACTTCTGTATAAAGAGATTGTAAAAGATATATTTAATATAAAACATTTACTATTAAACATTTTTATGACGGCTCCAAGGCCAAAATGAGTTTTGTGATGCACTAATTTTCCAATAGATAAAGTACTCATGAGTGGGGCAAAAGTTATAAGTCTCTATCTCAAGTTAAAATGGTGTAACATAACTTTTCAACTTATCTCTTTCAGAATGAAATATTCAACAGGATGTCAGCAAATATAAACGGGTCTGTACATTCCAAACAGGAATTTTTGTGAATTTTTGTTGCTCAAATTCAATTTAGATTTGAATGAATAATCAGAATTCAAGAATGAACTTGAACTTCTCTGTAGAAAAATATACAGACCATAGTTTGGAAAAGTGACATCATCCAATGCTTTTTGGATGGTATCAAACAGTCAGTGGCATTTTACACCATTTTAACAGGAAGTTAGAGATCTGTTACTTTTATTCCTCCATTGTTATCAGGACTCATCTATTGGAAAGAGTGGATCACAAAACTGAATTTGACCTACGACCCTCTGTTAAAAGTAAAACAAGACAGGGCAAAATATTATTATGGGAAAAGTTTGGAATAAAAATCAAATCTGAAACAGAATATAAATTGATACCTGTGTTACTACAGCTTCAGGTGTTTCATCCAGACACTGTGGGGAAGCCATGTAGCGTTTTAATGAGTTGCCTTCAACATGTTTACATGCTCTTTCCTGAAATAGAGAGAGTTTGCAATTAACTATTAGCGTAAACAACAAATAGCATTTATGACATATACTTGAGAGTATTCTAAGAAAATCTAGGTTTAGGATTAGGGTAAACAAATCAAATTTATGACATGTGCTTTGTAATGTTCTGCAAAATTCTGCATTAAAAAACAATCAAAGTCAAAATGTAAACTAATTCACATTTGATAATTACAAACAAGTCAAGATACTAGAAATAAGACAAAAACTCATCTATTAAAGGTTATCAATAATCAAAAATGAAGAAATGACCAAACATTGTTTAAAGGGTTTAATTAAAATTGTTTTACAATTCCAGGGAGCTTTACATGTAGGGTCACACTCTGGTAATGACCCCAAAAATAAATTTGTAGTTTTAATCTAAAGCCTACTTGTTATAGAGATAATGGTAGTAAACTTCCTTCTGAATTATTTGTTGACATAAACCAGTCTACTTAGGACCTTATCTTTAAGCAGATTAATCACTACAATACAATATTTAATGGAATTATAGTACATAGCACATACATCAGCAAAATGCTACATCAAAACACACACACATTAAGTTCAGGACATTTTAAATGTTGCAAAACTATACATGTTCAGTAAATGGCATCATTGTACAATTCTCAAGCACATGTGTATCTTCATGTGCTTATGAATAATGTAGTCCGGAAAAGAATTGTCAAAATATTGCACTGAAATTTGAGAATGAATGAAGCGTGTTTTAGAAAGTCAATCTTACCCAGTCTAGTCCATTACGCAGATGTATTCCAATGAAGCCTTCATCATGAAACGTCTTTTTGATGTAGTTTCTTGCTTCTTCAAAAAACTTAGGTTCCCATTTGAAGTATTTTTGGATCTCTCTGTTACCCCTTATCATTGGGTAGGAGCCTGGTGAACCACGGAGAGCTAAAACAGGATGCTCCAACGGCGGAAATCTAAAAATGAACAAGTTGATTTACTTGGGATATGTGCTTGGAATGAGTAAATTTATTTTCTATTTTATTTCAATTTTATTAATTACAAATTATACACAAAGCATTAATAACAGGATGAAAGTATGGTTGAGAAATCAATAAATGTCAAGTTTTAGATGACAGTAGATGTATCATTTCCCCCAGTTTCAGGAAAATGACAACCAACAATGCAATAACTTAAACAGATCTTGGGCATTTGTACAATGAAAATCTCATAATCGTGAACCAAAATGTTATGAACGGTAAATAAAAAAGTTTGTTTTTAAAGTCTTACCTTTCATCCCAAGATGCCTTTGTTCTTTCCATTGAGTGTTTATTATTTATGTCAGCAAAATTATAAATTTGATATTTAAAACATTTATCAAAAGTAATGTTGGAGTGGTCCCAGAAAGGTCCAAATGGATTGCCTAAAAAATCAAACCAAAAAAAACAAATGTTAGTAGGGCTAGCACTTCACATTGTTGTTATGGAACAGTAACACACTGACAGATCAAGGGTAGAACAACTATTGGATTCATGACAAGACAAACCCATTCTACAAAGGCCAGAATTAATAAAAGTTAACAAATGTATCTCAAAAGCCTATTAATCTAATCCTAAAATCGGAAATAACAAAAAGGCTAAATTTTGAAACAAATCCTTAGTGATGGACAAAATAAATATGTGTTTTAAAACCATATATGGTAAGCATATATGAAGCATAATTGAGTTGAAACGAATGACCTTAAAAGCTAAATACAATTGAGGAAACACACACTGAAATTTCAATTGAGAAAACACAAATTATGTAAGAGAATAAATACATAAATAGATAACAAATGAATCGGCAAATCTGATTAAAGGATCAACTGACAAAACCCCTCTCAGCCTACGGGTCTGAGGGGTCAGAAAAAGAAAGTAGACTTGAGATGCACTATACCAAAATATTGAACACAAAAGTAAATAACACAATTAAAAAAGTTTGTAAATACATGGTTACACAGATAGTATAAATTCCTGCATGATAGCATGTACTACAGAGCTGCGGACATTTGAATCTTGCAATCAGAGAGTTTTTCTGCAACAATCAGGGAGATTAGCATTTCATTTAACATTAAAAACTAGGGACAAAGCTTCCATAATCAGGGAGAATTCAAAATTTCCTCATCATAACATGGAAAAATTGGTTTATTTTCAAGAAGCTTTCTGCAGAATTACGAAGAGTTGGTAGCTCTAGTCCTGATCACACCATTTAAATCACAGTAGATTATACTGCATGTTACCCAGTGTAGGATGGTTCACTGATAATTATAATTATGTAAGTAGCAAGTGAATACAAAGAAACTACCATTGGATTCCATGCATTTGTGGCAAAGCTGTCTCACAAGAAAAAAAATATATAAATGCAGATATTTTGAGAGAAGAAGTTAATTATAAATTCCCCACATGACTCAATTTACAAGTTACCTATTTTCATGACGCATGGTACATCATCTTTCACTGGTAGGTGAGCATAGCCAAATCGCTGGCCAGGTGGCCAGTACTTAGGAGCAAGAAACTTCATGAAATCTTCCATGAGGATAACACGATGGAACTCATGACCTGGTCCAACTTGAAACAACTTCCCAAATGATGCATGTGCCTACAAAGAAAATACAGCATTTTGAAAATGTATTAACGCTGCAATTCAGAAGACCTTGTGATGCCGCACATGGCAAATTAAGCAATTCTGAGAAGTAAAATGGCATTTAGAGCGCAAAGTTTCTGTTCTTTTCTTAACACCTTTCATAAGTACCATTCAATTGTTCGAAAACATCCAAAAGTACTGCAATGTAAAACCAATACACAATTAAGAATTGTGACACATAACATGAATTACAAATCAGATAAAAACACACATCAAACCAAAAGTTAAGGCAAAAAAAAATAATACTAAATCCATTGAAATAAAGAGTGGAAGACATTTTAGAGAAACACATTTTACTTTTAGGGGAATGGAATGACCAATATAGTAGAATAGTACTAGTTAGTACGGGTTTGAGTTAATTGTAACAATCCTAACCCTCTGTTCCTTTACAAGAGAGTCAGGATTAGAGGGTCAAATCATCCCAACTTCATCATTTTCATCCCATAGTCATACTCATACTAGTGCCAATGCTTTGGTTGGACACCCCCCCAGCCTTCCTCGACTCTTGAGGGCACTATTTATGGGGATAGATTTGTAAATAAAACAAAAGACTTACAAATGTTCGGAATGGAGGCAAGACCAAAGTTCTATCGAGGGCTTTAGCAAATGCCATCGCTCCGAGATAATGCTCCGCTTGGTTGCCAAAACGTCCTGTTCAGAAAATAAGTGTTGGAGATGGGAAAGATTTCGCTTAGAATAGAATGTAGATCAAACAGTGACACTTTAGTGAATGGCTCACTAAATCAAATGATTGAGGTATTTTATCAGTCATCTACTTACTAGTAAGTTTATGATAATCAACACCTCCCCCCCATTGTGAAAACTCCAAACTGAAGAACTAAACTTTTTAAAGTTCAGTTTTATTTTGAAATGTTTTATATCTTTACATTTCAACCCTAGCAGAAGCACTGTAGCAGAGTCTTTCTCTCGACAAAGGATATTGATTCACATAGTGACATAGCACACATGACATCAGTGTTTGTTATCGTGGTTTAACTTTTAAGAACTTTATATCATAATATTAATATTATTGGTTTTAACAACTTTTCCCCATTGCCCACGGAGAACAATTTAAATTCTTTAGGCCTTATGACAGATGGTAGGGGGGGGGGGGCCCCGGATAGAATTTTACCTAAAAATGAGAGATACAAATACAATTTTGTTTATAAGTGGAGACTTAGTCAAATTATTTTCATATTTTATTACTCACCCATACATGGACAAAACATGATGTATCCATTATTGTCCCATTGGTAACCATGATTGTTTCCACTTTGAGTGTTTGAATCAGATGCAGCAATGTCCTGTATTTCTTCAAGTTCATGTTCTTCATCGTCGACGTCATGTAAGAAGCAACTTTCATCATCTTCAGAGCAGTCTGCAGAAGGTTCTAGTCCTTGGTGATCTTCTGATGAGTCTATGTCTAGTCCGTGTTTTGAAGTAGTTTCCGAAACATATGCATGACTTGTTTCTGCATACGACTTCATAATACATGCAAACAGTACATTCAATATCAACGTGTGCAAAAACATGGCAAACTTGAAGTGGTCCAACACACACACTTTCGTCCCCATTTTCTTGAGCTGCAACTAAGTTAACATTACTATAGACTAAAATAGAAAGCGAAACGAACCAACCAAAGGAGTTGACATCACTCACTCAGCCTAGTCGATGATCATCGATCAGTCAAATGTGTGTGTTACTGTTAACAATGCTATTTTGGTAAACAAAACAGACAAATGACTTAAAAAGTGTGAGTGTGATAGCGCGCCGCCATGACGTTTGAGTGCGCCACCACTTGGCAGAAGCTGTCCAGTCAATCTGGGCAGAACCACTAAGCGGCTCCATGCGCTAATTACAACGAACATAAAATACAATCTAATTTTCTACCTCCGTGCGTTAACGTAGCACGGACATTTTGAGGATCACACAAAAGAAAATACTTCTGCCTCGAGTTATACATATCATATCTTCAATTTTCAAAATTCGTTTTTCTTGGGAGGACGTGCGTGTATGTTGATCTTGGGTTTTGCATTGTCCTCCAGGGTGCAGGGAAGCAACAGCGGTCAAGAGTTAACGGTTCATGAACGCAGGTCGCGCCAGGGATTCGAAACTTAATACTAATGAATCAAGCACTGGAACTTGAGTCCTGTGAACCAGGCCGCTCTGCCATGTTTGTTTTACAAATTAATTACACCTCAAACTATGATAATTTTGTTGAACAAAATTTATTAAATTTTTCAAATCCAGCTTTTTCAGGATAAATAATACAAGAATGTAAATTTCTCTAGCCTTACGGATTAATTTCTAAACTTATATTTTGCTTGTTCTATTTCTTACTTTAAAAATAATGAATCTTATTAAGTTATTATCTTTTTGACTAAATAAATAAAGAAAAGCTCTAACCTTAAATAAACACATCATTAAATATTTTAATTATAGAACGAGCAAAATAACTTATTAGAAATAAATAAGTCACTTATCTATTAACCTGCCTTACTGAAGAATTATTTTTATTCCAATATTTACAAATAGCTTTGTTTTATATAACATATAATTGTTTTATTAATCGTGAAGTGTGATAAGAGTTTTTGTTTTAATAATACTTGTTTTACCATCATCTTCTATTTGCATCTCCATACAAAAATTAATTTGTGATTATCTCGAGAAAAATGAATTAGTTTCAATCTGAAAATTCACCTTACAAGAAAATAAAGTTCACACCAGAGAAATATTGCCATCTTAGATGTTGCCATGTGAAGATTAATAGCATTAAAAACCACCTAAACGCAATTAAACGGTTGAAACTAAACCTAATTAATGCACACAAACTGAAACCCTCTGACTTACATAGTGAAATCTTATCAGGTTGGGTGTGTGTATTCATTTATAGTGTGTACACTGATTCACCTTCAAAATAGCAATTATTTACTTTCCCTTGAGGGAGTTAGTTTGTACCGAAATAAATTATTTTGTAAAATTATTTCAAGAATTTGGTTTCTTGTTATATTGCTGTCATTTATGTATATTCTTTATCATTCTCCAACTGCTTTGTAACCCTAGGTAGGAAAAGACACTGTATACATGTAATTATTCTAATATTGTATTACTTATGTTAACATTCTGTCCTATATTTATAACAATTGTTTTCAAAAGTGTACATTTATTATGAAATCATATTATTTGGTCAGAGCATTCTTCTGCAACCTTGTAGTGTGTACTTATTGTTCTGACTATTTCCAAGAATTATTCAAACTGTAGACAGAACCATTGACAAGAATAAAATTGTTAAGAAAATGTGAAGTCAATAACGGGCAATGTAATAGCACACACTTTGAATTGTCAAAAGAAAGAAGTCTACTGCCCTCAACAGACAGTGCCCAGAACAGACAATGCTAACAGGTCTGGTATCCTTTTCAAAGGCATCTGTTGGCCTCTTAACAATGGCAAGTTTAAACATTGACCTACTCGCTTATGACTCATTTGCATACAACTTGTTCTTAAGTTGGGTTTGAAATAGGGGCCACAAGGAAAGGTAGAGAAATACACAGTGGCCTCTGTTGCCGCTGGACTATCTTGAAGTTGGCACCAATCTAAAATAATCTTGTAGATTTTCCAGAGCCATTTGCAAAATGAAACGCGTTTTGGCAAGATGCAACCTGGGCCTGTGCGAACCAGAGCAAGGCTTGTCAATGCTTTGGAGAGCAGTACCAGCTCATGACCTGATGCCAAGACGCCAGTTTAGTAACAAACAGTGATTCACACCATGTATTACTATTCAGATACGGATGTTCTTAATTGAGTAAGTTGCACAGAAGTTCTGCCTCACACAATTGGTATCTAAACAACTGTAACACTTCACAATATGTTGGTCTTGAAGTCATAACCAAAACATACACTATACTTCACGTTAACTATCACTTGAGTCAGTGTCGGAACTACTTTCTGATGAATCACTACTGTCGGATGAGTCACTACGCCTCGATTTACCTCTTCCTTTAATGGATCTTCCGATATTGGTATGAAGTTTTGGAAAAGTTACACTCTTTTTACTGGATCCTTCCACTCGTTGTGAGGGGTGTTTTTTTCCAAGTGAGTTTAGAGGGGATGTTGTTTCTGACACGGTGTGAAAGTTTCTTGTGGTTGGTTTGCCTCCATCCGGCGAGTTTGTCTTTACGACATTTCCTTTCATGGCATCTAATGACTGGCAACTGTTTGCTTTGTATCCACGGAAACCACCTCTTGCATTCTGATTACTGGTTGCTGCTGTCATCGGCTTCTCATTGGTTGACCTACTTTCACTTCCATTGTTGGAATCGGCACAATTTGGAGACAGAGTCTCTGGAAGCTTCCTAGGACCATACTCCTCATCCTAGTAGTCATCAAGAAAAGAAAGGAATTTATGATTCAATATAAATAAATAATTGTTTAGAGTTATTATTACTAATATAGTTAAGGGACAAAATTTGAATTTGAGAAACTTTTCTGTAAGAAACGCTTCTCAGATTGTGTATTCCTATTAGGGAATATTCTTCCTGTGTGGACATATTATTTGCTCTGGATTTTTTGGCAATATCTCAAAAACGCGATCACCTTTTTAAAATGAAATGCTCACAGGTTAGTTTATTGTATATATCTACATTCCTATAGGATTAAAACAATTGAACAGTTCCAAAAATTTTAAAGGAAAACTTTGCCTTTAATTCTAGTCTTAAAGCTTTTGAATTTCATATTAGAACAATTTTTATATGAGTGAAATATATCACTCTGAAATGATATTTGAGAAAACTGCATCTGAAACCCAAAACAATGCAACAGTTGGTTTGGTTATTGCAACCAAAATTAAGGACAATGTGTTTACATGTTGAACAATGAATGTGGTTGTTTATTATTTTCTCCTGACTAACACAACGGATTAAGCCCACTTTTCACAGGTTTGTTATTTCATGTATATGATTGATCACACAAAACATGAACACTGTGTGTGACTATTTTTTCAGCTCAACCAATCCTGTATAATACATGGGAACCCCAAAATATTTGAGATGTGGATGGTGGCGACTTACTAGTATTGTCTGCTGCTCCTCCATCAAATCTTGAAGATCTTTCTTCCATCCTAAGATACGTGCAAACCTCTGAACACATTCAACTAAATCACCAGTTACCGTTACATCATTGAAGCGACTGGAACGTGGTCTAGCGAACGGACCCACAGCTTCTCTGTTGATGAGAAGTCTTGGGATGTATCCCCGTGCAGAATTTATTATTCCAGCAAAAGGTTGCACCTACAGAATGATAAAAACAGGCTGAGAATCTTCTACCCAGTTTTGAAAGCAAAATAAACTGTTCTACCATTTTGAATGAGATTATAAGCTAGTAACCTGTTACTTTTAGTAATTTAAGCATTCTCCTTTAAAGGGTCTGTATACATTTGGTAATCACTCTTAAAATTAATGGCAATAAAAACCTATTGGTTAGAAGCCTACTGCAGCTTTCGATAGTATCAAGCATTTTGAGAAACATTTCACTTAAAAGTTTTGTGGCTATGTAAAAGTATTTTAGTTTTATGCCACCAAATTTGAATCTAAGAAATGTTTCTGTCAGAAACGTTTCTCAGATTGTGTATTCCTATATAGGGGATTATTCTTCCTGCATGGACTAATTCCCTCTGGATTTTCTGTGACATTTTTAAAACACGGGGTGGCTGTACATGGAATTATTCACTCTCACCCAGTTGTGAGCTGTCCATAGATTGATAAGGAAGGACGGCCCCTGTGTGCAGTAACTTTCTACGTTGACAAAAACCAATCTATGACCCTACCATTAAGTACCATGTTTCTTTTATTAGTAAATTTCATATATTTACCTCTAGGGACGTTCCCATGACAATAACCAAGTCACATTGAGCAAAATCCTTCAAGTAGTAGAAGAATCTCTTTGGAAGATCCTCTCCAAAGAAGACGATATCAGGTTTGACTTTACCCTGAAATAAGAAAATCAAATATTTCATGAAAGTTTGAAACAATCTCAAAGTCTGAGGTGGACCAAAAACATATTTAGATCATGAAAGGGAAATTAAATATTAAGTAAAATTTGGAAGTAAAAGGTGAATAGGAATACAATTATAACTCACAAAATTTAAGCAAACACAATTACTAAATTTACAACAAAAGTAAATGATTGACAGATATGCATATAAACATATGAGAAGAGTTGAAAGTGAGTTTGTCAAAAAAGGGTAAAGTTAATTCACTAATATAAGCATTTTAAAAAAATAAGTAAACATCTGTGTATTTCATTTCATTCAACAAAAACAGTTTGTGTAAAAATAAGTTCATCTGGGGTCGATTTCACAAAACTTTTCCTAACTTGGGACTAGTCCTAGGCAATGCTAAGAGATAGGACCAGTCCTAAGTTAGGACGAGTTACTGGTCCTAACTTAGGACTGGTCCTATCTCTTAGCATTGCCTAGGACTAGTCCTAATTTAGGAAGAGTTTTGTGAAATCGACCCCTGGATTGTTTATAAATCATGGTTTATGAGGTTATTGAAACGGAACTAAAACAATATGTCAGTAACACTTTTTATTTGGGAAAAACACACACAAAAACATCATAATCCAATATTGTTTAAAAGCCAAATCTTAGCAAACATACCGTACAGCTTCTTTTTTTGCATCTTGGTATTTTATCACTCATAATCTCAACCTAGATAATAAACACATTAAGATTTCATTACAGTACACATTTGGCCAATAAAAGTAATATCAATAGAATTTTTTTTAATGTTTTACAGACAAATAGATGGCTACTATGGTTGAATGTCATGTCCGAAGGACATAGCAATAATGGTAAAGTATCTTGCTGAAGGACACAAGTGTCACGTCCAGGACTCGAACCCACACTCTGCTGATCTAGAGTCTGGTGCTCTCAAGTCACGCCAATGATAGGTCTTCCTTGACTACAGTGAGGGAGCTGTTTGGGCTTGCGAGGTCATAATGAAAGGGTCAATGATAACACCACTTTCCATCTCAAACAATGAATGGCTCAAAATCAAATACAATGATTCTTTGCGGTACCCACTGCTTAGGTTTCTTAATGCCTTTAGCCATCGGGCTAGCTCGGAAATCTAGTGGCAAGACATCTCTAGCAATGCAAAGGTCGTGGGTTCGAAACCCACACAAGTGATTTGCCTGTGGTTTTTTGTTCATAGCACTCTTGTATATAAGTACTGAGTATAAAGTGCTTAACAAACATCGGTGTAAGGGTAAAAACCAAATTACATGTATACAATCATTCTTCTTTGTACGTCTTATGATAAAAGAAAATTCAAAGAACTCAGTGTTTCCCTACCTTAGTTTCTTCACCATCGCACTTCTGATCACATCTTGTGCAGGTTGATGAAGCAAATGTTCCATGAGCTTCAACCAGCTTAGCAGCAGAGATACCTGCCACTGAAACATCATCAAACACAATCAGTCTTTATAACAAAATACCATTTGAAACAAATCGAACAATACTTAATTCATTTCCTACCCATAAACAACTCTTTTGTGATTACTTTTGCCAAAAGTACAAATGGAAGAATAAAACCCTTTTTAAACCATTTATACCATTTTCTAAATCCACTTGTTGAACTTATTGTCCAATAAAAACAGACTATTTGATCCAGTAGTTATTAATGTCTGGAAGTAATCTGAGACAATGGCTGCTGTTGCCCCATCTTGGCCTTGGTGCCTCTTCCAATTACTCCCAAAGCCGTCTACAACGAAAATACCGTGCCTTTTTACAAACAGACCTGAAGTATCACTCAACAGTCCTATCAAAAATTATCAAGAATTTGTAAATAAAATGCTTAGTGCCGACATGTTAATCTTGAGGTTGCAGGTTGTCTAGCTCTCGTAAAATTTACTTTGTTCAACCCGAAATTATTTTTATAATTTACCGAGTCAGTTTCCCTTGTGGTTATTGCTTGATATCTGAAATAAAAAGTTGCATCCCCTTAAGGTGACCCCTCTGCTGCCACTTCCAGGTTGTATCGTAAACTTGGGTGTGATCCCTGGCTATACGGCAGTTACAGGTTGAATGGCTTCTGACTGGCACCCCCAACAAAGATATTGACAAAACAGGGAGACTGTCAGTAAAGGGCTAGATAGCTCAGTTGGTAGAGCACCGGCACGTTAACCTGGTGGTTGCAGGTTCAATACCCGCTCTAGCAAATTTTTCTTTGTTCAACTCAAAATTATTTAAACATTTACTCAGTCAGTTTCCCAAGTAGTTTAATACTTGATAAAATGCTTAGCAATGAAGTTTAAAACACTTAAAATTTCTGAAACATTTTCTTACTTCTCTCCAAGCCATCAATATTCTGTGTATACATTCTCAGTAAGAGCCCTTTATCATGAAGCATCCGCACAAAATAATGGACATAATTCGGTCGGTAGGTCCCAGGATACAACTCTTTGGCAAGGGTGAAGAAAGGTCGAGGGTCACGATGGAAGAAATCAATGTCAAAGATGGCCTCAGGGTATGGGATGTTATACTGCTGTAGGTTGTCATAGAGACCAGAACCTGGTGATCTGGAGATTCAAAACAAAACAATGGGATTAATTCCAGCAGGCTTGTCAATCAACTGTAAGTTCAAAGGTCAAGTATAAATAGCTGATAAGTCTTTGATCAATTCCTGTTAAACTACAATTTCACAATACCTTAAGTCTGGTTTGTACATCACAAAAATTTCAACGAGCAAAGCAAAACAATTCTTGCATCACAATGACAAGACAATAGCATGACCTTAATGTGACCTTGAGTCTTTAGTTGAGAATGACCTAATGACCTGACCTACTGACCTGAAATCAGGGATCCCGCTAGGTGTGCTTATTCCTGCTCCAGCCATCACAACAATATTCTGACATTTCTTCATTAGAATCCAGCGTGCAACGTCATCTAGACTCTTACAGACATGACTTGCACTGCCGCTTGCTGATGAGCTACGACGTTGGAACTGTGCACTGGGAATACAACAATAAATTGTTTTAATTTAATTATTGAATCATTTCTTCTTTTTCTCAGTCATCGGTATCAAAGATTACCAATCTGCTAGATAAACGGAATTCCTTTTAAAAGAAATTAAAAACTTAATGGAATAAAATCGTATTGGATATTGACCATTTCTTACAAAATTATAGCTTAATACTGTGGACCATCAACAACTGCAGATTTGTTTTAGTAGTAAAATGTGTGAATAAATGTTGTTTTACTTGTAAAAATGTTTGAAATGGTTCTATTTATGTACTATGACGATTCTCATCAAAGCTTGTCCAGCATCTACAGAGATGAGGCATAAGCGCAATGGATGCCATATTGCCTGGCACAGCGGGCAAATTTCTTCTCTTAGCAATAAGTGTGAGGTCTTTTGCGTGCATTAATAGTTAACACACGGGACCTACGGCTTTATGTCCCATCTAAAGGACGAAGCAATAATGGCTAAGTGTCTTGCTTAAAGGAAACAAGTGTCAAGACCGGGCCTCAAAGTAACCCATACTCTGCTGATCAGAACCACCAGAGCTTGAGTCCGCACTCCGCTCCCTTGGCCACGACTCTTGATTTACCTTGATGTGTGTTTCTTTTCTCCAATAGTCAACTTTTCAAAGGCTTGAGTCATTCCTGTTACAGGACGTACATTATTGACTCGGTGTTGGCGTACGTTGCGCTTAGTGTTCACATTACCAGCGCTACTGGATGTGGTGAGATTTCTCATTTGGGATGAACTCCTCTCAGGAAGACTTGCTGTGGTTGATTTAGGACGACCATCAAATGCAACTTCTAGTCTCCCTGCAGATATTCACAAAAAGAGGAAACAATTTAGATTGGCCTATTGACATCACACTCATGACTTACAAAGTGAAATTACACTTTTTTACAGTAATTTGTAATTAATAAAAAATTAAAGTTAAACCTTTTTTTTTTTAAAATAAATAAAGACTGTCCATTGTCTTTGAACACATGAATGAATTATGAATAAGTATGATCAGGAGGATGACTAAATATCTACCTAAATACCTACCTTTAGCAACCTTGTCTTTCAATGCCGCATTTATCCTCACTCTGGCAGAATTTTTACCAGATGTGCCACCACCGCGTGGACGCCCACTGCCAGCCGTCGATTGGGTCATTTTGCCGGCAGTCGAACTTGCTGTTGTCCGCTTTGGACTGTGTGTCAAAAGACTTGCCATAATTTTGTTAAGCAATCGCATATTTACATAAAATCACCACATGAATGAAGACCAAACTTCTCTTTCGGGTACATCGTTAAAACTAGCAGTAGCATTTTGATACTTGGACGTTCAGTGAAGTTTTCGGTGTAGTAAAGAACAATCACATCTTTACTTGACAACGAGGGAACGAAGATTACTTTCGCGAACCGACATTTTGTTTCTAATGGCTGATCATGAACGATTGGTGGCGCTCTTATAAAATTTACCCAGTTAGTTTTCAGTCCCTTTTGGTTTATTACTAACTTGATAACTTTGAAGAAAAAAGTCATCCCCTTTTAGGTGATCCCTCAACCTCCGCTTCCCATGTTGTATTGTAAACTTAGGTAGGAGTGATCCCTGGCTATATGGCAGTTACAGGTTGAATGGCTTCTGACTGGCTCCCAAAGTTATTAGCAAAATAGGGACTGCCAACAAAGGGCAATATGCAGTTGAATTGGTAGAGCTGTCACGTTATACCGGATGTCGTTGGTTCAAATACCGCTCAAGTAAATTTTATTTTCTTTTTTTAACCCAAAATTATTTAATAAAGTTAAGGTCCACCCAGTCAGTTTCCCTTTTGGTTTATTACTTGACAAAAAAGGAACTCTTAATAAATAAAACTAGTTATAAGAAGGCACAAATTGCACTGCAACTAAAACCTTATAGGCATAGCTATAGGCCTACCACGTAAACCAAAACATTCACTAATGAATGAACAAAATACACAATTACACTTAATTAGTTAAGACAATCACCAACAAGACCACCAGAACAAGAACGTTATCGGCCAGTTTCATCTTGCAATAATGACGTCATTAACCATAACAATAATAGTCACATTAAAAAAAAAAATACATTCAAAGGGTTATTGAAGAATCATTTTGGAGTACCTGTTTGCCTCCTGCATGCCTCGTTTTGGATATCTTCTGTTCTATTCGTCTGCTAACCTACTGGACCGTTATTACTACGTAGATCATAATAAAAGCTACATTTACGTATGACGCCATAGTAGGCTCAACCACAGATAAAGGATCAACGTGCGTCTGCAATTCTAATGGTGCAGTAAACGATTTGATTGAAGTATACACAAGGAGGTAATTGGAACCGAGTTCCTGGCGTTTGCTTTCAGTTGTATGGAATTCCGGGGATTTGAGCATCACATGGGTGCCCAGGTAATGCATGTAAATTTTGTGAAGAAAGTAAATAAAACATGATATTGTACAGATTTTCTAAAGGAACACGATGCCTTGGATCGGACGAGTTGGTCTATAAAAAGCGTTTGTAACCGTTTGTTATAAAATGCATATGGTTAGAAAGATGTTGTAAAAGTAGAATACAATGATTTACACAAATGCCTCGAAATTGCGTGGTTTTCCTTTTACATCGTGAACCAACACGGTCGGTCGTTTATGGGAGTCAAATTTTTGACTCCCATAAATGGCCGACCGTGTTAGTTCGCAAAGTAAAAGGCTGCATTCAGTAAAAGATGACGCCATATATATAGCCTGTGGCACCATATCTAGCTTCATTCCTATGCAACCATTATATTATACACAATGTTATTTCCTTTTTGAACAGAGTTTACTAATTCTGGTCGTGTTCGCCACAAATCTTTTGTAAACGAACTCAGCTGTTTTCTTTCAGCACAATAATCCCGCAATCAATGGAATTACGGTAACGACTTGATTCGAAGTCTAACAAAAACGATCATACTGTTAAAATATTAGTCGAGAGACATAAGTTGGTACATGGTGTCAAGCAATAATGTGGATTTATTTAATTAGTGCACACGATGAATAGCAAGGTAGACCAGCATCATGGTGCTCCTATCTCAGTCATGTTCCCTGACGCAACAACCCGTTAACAAACACTGATTCTCATTTTACAAAAAGGACCAGACTATTTCCTTCCAACCTTGTCTGGTTGCATTAAGATAATAGGTGCGCCATGATGTGGGTAGAACTATACACCAAATACGAAAAGGCACATGTTTTATAGTAGGCTCATGGTAAGGTACAACACATTCATTATTATTTCATGAATTAATTTACAAAACACCGCCCTCTGTCGAATGTTGGCTGATAGTATTTCTACTGTGTTCTATGGCAGGCACCGTATAATACACCGTATAATAATTAATTCAGAATCATTTAAAAGGATGGTACACATTTATGTGATGTTTGGATTCATACTGCATCTGTTAAACCTGGTGGTACTACCACAACAGATACCCACTGGAGTTCTAGTTACAGGGAGTTACAAGGGTCATTTTCCCGCCATGCAAAGTTTCAAACCCAACTTCTTTGGCATGGCCGTTTTAATTGGCCCTTCCAATGATTGCAAAATGAAATCTTATCCTAAAATGACCCCTATGAACCAGAACACGATACAATACGATAATTCAGATTTGAACTCGTGTAGGGCCTATGCCTTGACTGCGGTCATTGTTTCTATTAATTTCTCTAAATTTATTTTGCAATAGCATTATTAAAAAAGAAGAAGTAATTTACAACTCTAAATGCCCGGCACTGCACGTATTTAACACGTTGCTCTGCTAGTGGGCACTTACCCGTTCACTTAAAAAATAAATAAAAATCATCATCATTTTTGAACTTTATCTACTTGGAAAAAATATATATATGTAGGGCCTATTATATATAATATACATTATTTTAAACTTTAATTTCAATCAATATTTTAAAAGGGGAATTGTACGAAGGTAATTTAAGCTTTTACTGGACAGGGCCCATTTTCATAGAGCTGCTTAAGCACAAACATTTAACTAAGCACAAAAGGATACTTTCGGGATATGGTTATTAGCCACATTAACATGTCATGTACCACCTGCTCATTTCTGCTTAGCAGAATGGAGTTAAGTAATATTCTTCGCTTAATATAGCTCAATGGACTTAGGCCTAGGTATTTTCTTTTGACATTAGATTAGCTCAGCAATACAATCCCTTGTAGTTTATTAAAACTAGCTATAGGTATCAGATAACTCGAGAAATTATAATTTAAAGACAACTTGAATTAATGTATTGTTGTGAAAATGGAGCTAAAAGTCTTTCTCACCACAATAAAAAGGTACTCCTTGAATATTAAATAGTGGGCATGATGAAAAACACAGTGACAGTAAACTAAAGTGTAAAACACGATTTACAAAAGTTTTCAAAGAATTCTGAGGCTTTGTTTAAGGAATTCAGCTTGGTGTGATAGAGGCATATATAGCAGGGAGTTAGGGGAGTGGTAAACTAATTAAACGTGCAATAGTATGTACCATGTCCTACTGATGTTTTAGTAACGGATCTTTCATCCTTAAAAAATAAAGAATGGCAATGTGAAAGCTCAACGCCAATTTTAATCAGACTATTTCAAAACGGTAATTTATTGAAGTGTTAATAATTTCCAACACCAACCGTTGTTTTGTTGCGTACCTTGTGGTGTTATAGACCCTTCTTTTGCAACGTCACAGCCCAAGTTTTTGCCAACCCAGGTTGGAAATGGAAAGCCATAACTGCAAATCAAAAACAGATTGCCACAGTTTGAAGCAATGTTACACAAAATATTCAAAATAGTG
>JAUELU010000034.1:5179999-5196431 GCA_032357145.1 Evasterias troschelii | reverse complement strand
GAGAAAAATGTATTAAATGTAAATATTTACTCTTGCGTGTATCTGAATAATACTAATATACAAATGATACAAAAGGTTATCCCGTCAGAGTTGAAGAGTAAAATCAACAGTCGTGATCACATTTCCTAGTCAGTGCAAACACATAATATTTCCTTTTTTCTATGCCCATCTTATCTTCTCTTTTTTATTTACCTCCCAGTCAAATGACAAACACAAATTGTGGAGTTAAAATCTAACCACGGTAAAAACAATTTTTTTTTACTTTTCGGATGCAGCAATATGCAAGGCTGACCAGGAGCAAATTGTGTCTCTCTGGTGTTTTGCTTATAGTTCGGGAATTATTGTCAAACATACCGCAGAATTTATGGCACCACGTCGAAAAAGACTCTGCTGAATTCCAAACTACAGTTTGTAAGCTAAATATTAGTTTTTAATTGTACAATTTATTCTGAAAAATAATTGCATTTCAAAGTGGCATGTGTTGGAAGATTTCTCGTACATTTTTAGATATAGACAGTAGAATTAATGGTCGAAACGCGGCCACTTATTTTTTACACGGTAAACTCACTGAGGTTTTTGTCATCTGTATGTCGTGTGCCCGAAGAAAGAAAAGGCTCTGCGACTTTTTCCCGCGCAGTCACACAAAGTACAGCTTTCCCCTAGCAACAAATGTCTCAAGCAATAAAACGGCTCTTTGAAAACAAAGGTAGAGTATGATTGTTGTATAATTGTTGCTAGAATAACTCCCATGACATGTTTTTCAACCCCATGTGGAATTTAACTCTCATGTTATGACTTATAAATGGCAGAAAACTATCAAACTTTCATAATTTGTTTTCGTGAAAAAAGTTTTGCGGCAGATAATACAACCTTTTTCCTGTCCCACCTTCGTGACGTCAAATTTCCGGACACGTGACAAATTCTACTCCAAAGAGAAAAGTCAGTCAAATTCTCAAGTGATAAATGATTGTATCGTAAGGAGGTGAAACATCGTTTATTTTTGAAAATGGTTTTCCATTCAAGTCCTCTGTGAAGAAGATAACACTATGTCTTTGTCCAAACTCGCTGTGTGAACACACTATCCATAGCGCAAGTTCCTTGCTCAATGCTATCACAGTCTGTGAAATGCTATGTGATCAAAGTATTTGCATGGATTCACTATGTGGAAATACTGTGACATTTTTCTGAGGGCGAACCCGAGACTAAAAATAAATGTTTCCAATTAAATGTGTTCTTTGCCTACTCGTGTTACCACTGCATGGTTTAATTAAATTGGAAATACAATAGGCCCTTAAGCAAACATACATGCGACGGTGCATCACTTGGCTCTAGTTAGTGTATTGGACGCATGACCACGTCTCTTCAGAAGTTGTTGAGTGATTCAGAATATCTTAAAGGGGGTGGCATACCATGGGGGTTAACCGTCTAGTTTAGAAAGATTTCAGTGTGTAACGTGAATTTTGAATAGACCCCAGTCATTATGACGTCACGAGCGCCCTCACCGGGGTCAAGGGAAGGTCTATCGTCTGAGAGTCGTGTGTGTTGCGTACACACCTGCGCATTTCCAAAGACCCCTCTCCAGAGACATAATAGGTTAAATAATGTCTTTGCCGCTCTCATACTGATGACGTCACAAGCTCAAACAGCGCCCTCATTATGGTCAAAGGAAGACCTATCACTGGCGGGTTGCTTTGCTTGACACATGTTTCATATTCATTGTTTGACCTTTTATTTATGATGGCGGCTGATGCACAGTTTTCAGCATGTAAACACTCTGTCCTTAACTTGAGTTACAACCGAAATCAGTTGTTGCATTTTAGCTGGTTTTCAGATACAGTTTTCTCGAATATGATCTCATTTCAGAGGGAATTATTTCACAGAAAAAAGGTCTAATACGATATGCTTTCAGACTAAATATTACAAAAATTGCATCCTTACAAATTCTGTATAATCTTTAGGATTTATATCCCATCCTGTATATCCTTTAGGAAATACCAATCCAAAATTTATCCAGCTTTATTTCCCCGAAGGATGGATTTGAAACTCGCCGGAAATCATGCTTCCAAGATCCTGTGCCAATAACATCCAATTGTTGTGTCTCGTGTCTCTTGTGTTTTCTACAAAGAGCGATTTGCGAAAGTGCACCTGCCAATATCTTCACTGAATGCACTTATAATACGAGTCTCTATATAGGAGCTAAAAAAAGCATTACAGATGAAATTGGTCGGATTTGGGGAAGGTGCGCCACCGGTGTCGTCTGGCCTGGTTCCTCCTCTTAGGACGGTTGAGTGTAAAACCATGCTTTCTGATTCTTCTCACCCATACTCTCGCTTTGGTGAGATGTAGACTAAAAGGCCATTCAACAGCTTTATTCCACGTAATGCATCTCTTTGGAACTCCTTACCTGGTGCATGTTTCCCTCCATCCTACAATCTTAACTGTTTTAAAAGGGATATCAATTTCCACATTCATCTTAAATATGTTCTTCTTGTAGCACCAAGAGGTGCTTTTAGCGTTGTTTTGGGCAAACTTGCATAAAAGTAATAAATAAATAAATAAATGAATACATTTTTGGAGAGGTTCGAGAGAGTTATAATACTTTCGTTGGTAATGTATGGAAACAATTCACCCAATCAAAGGGGGCATTTCAGACAAAATAATTTCCTCCATGCGTCTTTTAAAAAAAAAACGCTTTCTGATCAAAGTTACATAATTTATTTTCAGGATCATTACAAAGTATGACTCTACCAAGATTGCATGACACAAAAGTTATCAGTAAAATAATTTTTATTATACATGGACAATGTGACAGTCCCCATTTATGGGGACACCAAACATCACAAATGTTTTTCGTAAAATTAATTGTTGTCAATATATTAATATCAATAAATTGGCTCGTTGTCCCTTCCGGCTCACCATAGCTGTTTACTGGTTCGTGTAACCCGTTGACTTTCGGCATTAATTTTAAACAACCAACTACACCCCCCCCCCCCGAACTGTTCGTAATATTGACGTCACTCCTCTGCAAGCCACGCCTACTTAAAACAAAAGAATAAGGATACAAAGGGGGGTGTCTCCTTATTCTTTGTTTACATCCTGCTTTTTCTGTATGCCTTCTGCTTCTTCCCTCTCTCCCACTCCCCTCCCCCTCTATCTCTCTATTCATGTATTTCCACTTGACTGCTCTTGTTACACTGTATGATGTTTTACTGTGTGTTGTGCTGTCATTTAGCCTTCGAGAAAGACTCCGTTTAGCCAGATAGGGTCGCAAAGTCAGGCCATTAACTGTTCTGGGGTCGATTTCACAAAGCACTAAGATTCAAAGATGAGTTATCAGTATTATCATAGTGATTTGTATTGTGACATCACTCTTTGCTCAGAAACTGCGATGTATTTGCTGTTACGATCAGTCTCACGAACTCTTTGTGAAATCGAGCCCTGTTGATGTTATTACGTGGGGCGGGTGTTGTACCCGTGATCAATTATATCGATGGAGCGATAACATAGTGACGTCATGAGTGGGGTCTACCGCGCCAACTCGGCGCTAACCCTGTACGCGGAAAATGGTGACAGACCCGCGGAAAACAAAGCCGTGAAATTAGGGCACGAGGCTTGAAGGTTTGATTTATAGTTCAATGCTTTATGGGATATTCTGTGATATATGAACTGTATTCACTACGACCCCGACTCCCACACGATTCTCTCTACACTTTGTACAAAAAAGCCTCTTCAGATGTCTCTGAAACTGTTCATATTTGATGGTATATATTATTGGATTCACACACATGTTCAGCAACACCATGACTGTCACTACCATGTGAGTGTTACTTCCAAAATCGTAATGATACCCCAAGTTGTACAGAAAGTAGGTGATTTCAGTCGGTGTCCAGCAGAGAATGTAGAAGAAGAACACAAGACAGAGTGTGAAAGTGACGTTCCGTTTCGCGCGTTGGAAAGTCAAGCTGACGATCTGTCCATCTGCACCGCGCCTGCGCAGCATTAAAATGATACTGACGTAAGAGAACATCATGGCGCTCAACGGAATGAAATATTCGAGGAGGAACAAAAATACCCCCATGATCTTCTGGAGGGTTGGGCTGGACCACTTCACCCCACACACCCCATTGTTGAAATCTCGGATGATGAGCCAGTAGAGCTGGTAAACGAAGCCCCAAAGCCACGAGATCAGCATACCGATTTTAGCCTTCTGTGCCGTGAAATGGAACCGATGCTTTACGGGGAAACATGTTGCGTAGTACCGCTCCAGAGACATCAAGACGAGGTTCATAGTTGAGGCGATAAAGAGGGACCACATGAGGTATTCTGACACCCATAATCGGCAGATGATGTCCCCTAGTACAGACTCCGGGAGTTTGTCAATAGTCGGTGAAAGCCGAAGGATGAGGAAAATGCATGCATTAAACAGATCAATAACAGTCTGGTTGAGAATCAGTAGATTTGTGACCGAGCGAAACGACCTCCGCTGGGTCAGGAAGATCAGGCAGACCAGCCCATTGCCGAATACTCCCAGCGTACCGATGATGGCGTATACAGCCTTGAGAGCTATACTCTGGTAATGTGACCCTAGCAGGGTGTGGGTGTTTGTTTGTATGACGTCATTGGTGACGTTATCCTCATGAGATGTTGTTAACAAGTTGGTGGAGGACCCATTTTCGTGGAAGTATACATCCATTACGGCACCTTTATGTAGATCTCAGTACAATCTGATTTTGGAAAAGTAAAATAAAATGGAGTATAAACTGTCAGGTCTCATTTCTTTAGGTATGGTCAACGTTTGGTTTTTACCAACGTAATGCTGAATCACTGGCTTAATTATCAAGAAAGATACAATAAAAGTCACTGGTGAAAGTTTCAGCTGAACACAGTGTATATTGTTGAGAAAACAGCAATAAACTGTTTGTCACACATTAAAGTTTGATCAAGAACGTCGGGTTCGTTTACGTTTATAGCCACTAACCGCTTCCTGGCCACAATAAGGTTCGGACTACATTTAGGTACAAGTCTGGAGCTACATATAATACAGTTAAAGTCAGACTACTTTTAGGTACAGGGTTTGAGCTGCAGTTAGACCGGGCAACAAAGGGTTGGGCTATGGTTAGATTTGAGCAACTATTGGGCTGTGTGACCCAGGATACATCCGGGTACATATTGGTTTTGGCTGTGATTAGAACCGGACTACATCCATTACAGGGTTGGGCTGTAGTTTAGACCCGAGCTATAGGTGCAGGGTTTGATGCAGTTTTAGACCGAGGTTTTGTTTAGGTGCAGGGGTTGGGCTTTATAATTATGAAGACCTTGGCTAAGACAGTTGGGTTTCATTTAGTCCCGTGCTGATTTAGAGTTATGGTTGAGTTACATTACGACCGTGGTACTTTTAGTTCCAAAGCTACGCCTTGGTTTCGCACAGGGGACATATAGTTTGATGTAATCTGCAGGAGAAATTTGCTGTGTTTTTTGAAAAGTACAGAGGTCACGTTGCAGTTAAACGATTTTGTTTTGGATGGGCATTTTGTAAATTCATTCACATTATAATGTATATGGCTGCAATAGAAATTATCAACATTGATTTTTGGGGGTGTTTTATTGACTTTGACATTCTCTGACGCAATGGTGAAGCTTCACACGATGAAATGAACTTTATAATCACTCCGCCTTCACAATGAAACAAGCTATTTTTTGTCGATGATTACAAATAGTTAATGTCTATCTTTGTTATAACATTATTCCTACCTTTTAGTACAAAAAATACTCACCAATTCCCCATGGCTTCATAGGATTAAAAGGCGACTTCTCTGCAAATCCCTTAATAAGTACTTGAATTCACACCATCCAAATGCCTATGATGTAAACGGCATCAGCAGACCTGTTTATAGCTCTCGTATATCGATTTTTCAACCTCGGTTTACGCCGTAAAATTATACGGCCATAACGCTGACCGTACGACGAATTTGTAGGCTACAGTCTTGGGTTCGTGGTGTTTGGCAATTCCTAGTAAGAGATTGTGTTAATATGAAGTACAGTGTTGATTTACTCACGTTGTTGCGGTTGAAGTGGTCATTATTCGGTTTATGTGTTGACAGAACCACTTAAAGGCAGACCGTATAATTATGTTAAAAGGCTTGTTACTTATCACGATTGGTCACAATTCGTCCGGTACAATAATATGATTATGCTTCAGCCGCTACAGGCGATTCGTTCTCGCTGTCTCTGGAAGTGAGACATGTCAACAAACCCGGAAATGTCCGTCTTGTTTTTATAAGTAGCGTTCTTAAGGCACTGTGTGGACGGGATGCCCATTCCACTGCCAAGTATCTCGATCCCAATGATGGTTGGGGACATAGGGGGCAATGTGTCCTCCCCCAAATAAATTTTATGGCAGTTTTTGAAATGTTTCCGAAAATCGTAAGCGGTTATGTCCATGCAGGAAGAATATTCCATTATTGGAATACACAATCTGAGAAACGTATCTGAAAGTAACAGTAACGTTTCTAATTCTCATAATGAGATAAAAACTGATATATTTTTTCCATAACCACATGTCCGTGTGAATGGGATGCGAGGTCAAAGTTACATCTGGCAGGATCCTGCCAGGCAATTAAGGCTGGTGCCTCGTGTTTGATTCACGAGCCTCGAAGTGTGACGTCAAAATAACATTCAGGATAATGCTCAGATTACCCTAGAAGCCTCTAACCTAACAACTATTCAACAATGATGGGATCACCAAGCGCTCCTTGTACCCCCTCGCCATGGTATACGGACACCCCCCCCCCCCCCCACACACACACACACACACATAACATTAATCCCAGTGCCACATAGTTCAGTAATTGCATTAAATGAATTATTCCCCCAAACAGACATTATTACAAGTTCCTACCTGTGAATAATACATTTTCTTGCAAGGCAAGTAAGGGCATACTAATAACAGTAGACTTACACAGTCGCCTGAGGAGGGTGCTATCGAATGACACACCCTCGTCCCAACACCATCCCCCGGCCACCTCCAATCTTCCTTGCCCCCGCAAGAAGGATTTTAACAATATTGATACATCGCCGCTAGCTTTGCATAACATTCTTGATTCATTCCAGGGGCCAATGTGAAATATTAAAGGGTATACGTCACACCATACAACGTTATAGTCAATTCAACTCTGGTCAATACATAATATAATTACCTTAACGAAAGGTCCGTTTAATTTGTTTCATTTGGTTTAACAAGGTCTGTGTTAATTAATTTGTAACATTAAAGGAAATGAATACGAAATTGGTAATCACTCCTAAAACTATGGCAATACAACCTTATTGGTTAGAAGCCTACAGCAGCTAACAATTGTAAAAAAAGTGAGAAACATGAATTCAATCCGATTTAGATGTGGTTACGTAAAAAGATATTATTTTGTTCCCCAAAATTTGAATCTGAGGAGCGTTACTCTCTCAGTAGGCCTAACGTTTCTCATACTGTGTTTTCATGTTAAAGATATTATTTCCACGGAGATTCGTAGAAGTGAAAAAAAGTATCACTAGAGATGTATACATTATGCACACACTGCATGCGGCAGACGACCGAATATATACAAGATGACAAATTACATCACTTCGGACCAATCATAACACAGATATGGAAAGCTTACGTCACAGCACGTCCATCCAATGAAATCATTTGGCTCGTAAAACCAGTCTTTAGGCTATATCGTTGCGGATAATGGGACCAGGGCAGTGCCCAATTTCATCGAGCTGCTTAAGAAGAAATTATTGCTTAACAATTTGTAGTTTAGCAGAAATGAGCAGGAAACCAGTCATTAATTTTACATGTGACATGGTAGTTTGCCCGGTTAGCTTATTCTGTTAAGCATAATTTTGTTGTGCTGAGCCACTTTTTGTGCAGCGCCATGAAATTGGGATATTTTATGAATCATCCGTAATTGAAATAGGTCACATGAGGGCGGTATTGGTATCAGTGATGGCTGGTGCCCAGCCACCATTCCTTTTTAGCTTACATTATGAATGGTTACCAGTTCGAATTTCCTCATGGGTGTTCATGTTGTGTGTGGTGTTGGTTAATGACACGTCGATTTAGCATACAGTCGGTCGCCTCTCTACAAAATAATTTAACCACAACATTTCTGCAATATGGTGTTAGTTTGGTAGAAAATCTTCGAAGTAACAAAGCACTTGACTACATTTTAAATGCAATACGAGGTGAACCTAACCAGGTGACAGCAGTGAAACTTAATTCAGACAAGCGTTTATATTTCTGTGGTGAGTTGTTGAGTAGAAAAACGAACGGACGGAGTTGGCTAGTTTAGTGAGTTGTTCAGCAGTAACTGAGTAACTTGCTTAATTATTTTAGTCATGATTGTTATTGTTAACAGGATTGTTAAATTTTGAAATTTTAATGACACCGTAGAGCAAGGACATTTATGGTGTGACTGATGCATGAGAGGTAGGCTAGAACTTACTGAGAATGAAGTAGCATAAACCAACTACCATGACTACCTCCAAGAGTCCAAATGGTGACTGAGACTGGAGTAGTGGAACTGGAATTGGATTTGGAAGCTAGAGCCTCTGTCTCTGAAAGTGAAACTGAAAGGCCAAACAAAGCAAAGGACACGTCTTTTGTTGTTGAAAGTTAACATGGTAATTCTACCTCCATGATGGAACTGTAATGACTAAACGTGTGGTTTTTTTGTGCGAAGTTGTAACAGCACTCCAGTCACTGGGTCTATTTGTTTTTGAAAATTGTTTGCATTTCATTTTGTTCTTGGTAAATACATGGAGGAGGGCTTCCTTCCTTCATGGTAAATATTAAAATAATCCTGTTAGTGTTAGTGTTAAAACAACATTATATATGATAAAAGCCAAAGCAAAATGATTAATTTGTCAAATGTTTATTTTAATGACATGTTCTTTTGTTCAAATCCTACCCCTCCCTCCTGACCACTGAAACTATGACCTCTGACCTCAGCAGAATTAAGACACCTTAACAAAACGTGCAATCATGAATCTTTGGAAGGAGATTCTCCTCTTAGCAACGGTGCTGACTCTGTGCCAAGCAGCTCCCGTCCTTGATAAAACAGTTGTTGATGAAGCTGAGGATGACGAAGCAGAAGTAGAGGTAAGTACAGCGCAAGGAAAATAAATTTTGACTATTGGGGTTTATTGCGACCTATTAGGCTGGTTATTCAATTCAGTAAGGTGAAGTAAAACCAAAACAAAGTTTAGCATCCCCGCCCGCTTCCTTTTTGGGGGCCGCATGATTTTATGTTTATTTTTACCAATTCAAAATGAGATTAAATTAACCATAAAATGTCAGCTGATCCATCAAGTCAAAACTTGGCCTGTGAAAACAGATTGTTTAATGTTTAGTTACACATTTTCATTTATTCTTGTGAAAGTGAGCTACACTGCTGAACAAATTATTAAATAAAATCACTGTAAATATGTTCAATTGTTCAAATATGTTTGATTGTGCATTGAACAGTGGAAAACCAATTTTGAAATTTTAAAAAGAATGGCGGCCATCTTGAAAATAAACATTTTATAAAGGCCACTTCCCTTTTTTCAGGAACCCGGACGCTAAACATGCTTTTGTTTTCACTCGGCCTAATAGTGGATGTATTTGATGGTCAGAATCATAAAGTTTGAGGGATTGATGTGTTTTTGTTTTTAATTTTTTTCAGAATACTGGATTAGAGTACGACAATTACCTCAGAATGGTTGTAAAGACACTGGAAAACGATCCAGAGATGAAGAAAAAATTAGATGAATTAAGTCTGGATGACTTGAAGGTAAGAGTCAGAATATTATCCAAACTAAATTAACAGTTCAGGAAAGAGAGCCATTTGATACTCTTCACAGACTGTAGCAGACTGCAGCAGACAAGGGGTCGATTTCACAAAACTCTTCCTAACTTAGGACTAGTCCTAGGCAATGCTAAGAGATAGGACTAGTCCTAAGTTAGGATTAGTAACTTAAGACTAGTCCTATCTCTTAACATTGCCTAGGACTAGTCCTAAGTTAGGAAGAGTTTTGTGAAATCGACCCAAGAGCACATCTAATTGTTCTGGTTATTGAGGCATCATAATGTTGGTTTAATTATAATCGTCACATTCCGTCAAGGGCCCAGAAGGTGACCCCTTGGCTGCCGCTTCCCAGGTTGTATTGTAAACTCTGGTGTGATCCTTAGCTACACGGAAGTTAAAGGTTGTATGGCTTCTGATTGGCACCCCAAACAAAGATATTGATAAAGTACAGAGACCGTCAACATAGGGTTACATAGGGCTAGATAGCTCAGTTGATAGAGCGTCGACACATTAATCCAGAGGTTATTGGTTTAAATCCTGCTCTAGTTATTTTTCTTTGTTCAACCCTAAATTATTAAATTATTTGTCTTTGATCTTTGATTCCAGACTGGTAAAATGTCAGAAATCATGGATGGTGTTTCGGACAAGATCAGAGCCAGACTAGATGATTTGAAACGTACTGAAATTCAACGATTGAGACAGGTTGCCAGATCCCGTTTCCAACAAGCTAGTGAGTATACCTAATAAAGAAAATGTGTTTATCTGATTAGAAACACCTGTTCACTCACTTCAATCAAGTAAAGAAGAAGTACTCCAGTGTTGTTGGTCTCGAGACGTAGTCTTGGTCTCGATCTTGACTTCCAGGTCTGGGGTCGATTTCACAAAACTCTTCCTAACTTAGGACTAGTCCTAGGCAATGCTGAGAGATAGGACTAGTCTTAAGTTAGGACCAGTACTTAGGGCTGGTCCTATCTCTTAGCATTGCCTAGGACTAGTCCTAAGTTAGGAAGGGTTTTGTGAAATCGACCCCTGGACTACATACAACACTGTTTGTAGGGCTCAGATTGGGGGTAAAATTCCACAAGACCGCAGGGCTCTTGGCTCTAAATAAGAACAAACTTTAAACAAAGTTTAACAAGCACTCTGTTTTTATTTGAACAATTGAGTAGATTGATCTCATTTCTCTTATGAGGGTGTATACTTTGATCCTCAATAGAATAGAAAAAATTTCACCAGACTCCAAGACAACTTTGATTCTTATTTTGTAAATTTGAGCTATTACAAAGGAAGGTATTACATTAGTATTCAATTGAGAGACACAAGACTGCTAGACTTGTCCAGTCCCGACTTTGCTTGCCCAATGCTAAAATCACTGTCCTCAAGCCTGCAGTCTAGTGTAAAATTTGAGCCCTCGTTTGAATCAAACGAATCAAGACCCAATATTATCCCAACCTTGGCTCTGATCTATACCAACGTTTTCCCTCTAAGCCAATACTTAGTTTAAAAAGTACTTGTCCATTATTCCATCATTTGATCACAGATTCATTCATATTTTCAGTTTGTTTGCTGTAATAACAATGTTTCAACTTTGTGTTTAACAGATTTTTCTGCTTTTATCACTACAAAATTTATTTGAAAATGTTTGAGTTAATGTGTGGCGATTACTTTTGACACTCCACTTCAAATAGACCTTTACCATGCTTTGTCCATTATAGTCCAGTTCCCATTCTTCTTCTGGAGTTTTTGAATACTGATTCTCATTATGTAATCAAGGGGCCAGACTATATCCCCTCCAGCCTCGATTTGGTAACATTGGTTTGAATGGGAGTTGAAGATGGATGCTCCATGATAAAGATCTATTCCTAACTCACTGAGATGCATTCTATGATAGGACATTATAATTTTGTATTTAGCATCTTACATGTAACTTGAAGGCCATGGCCCACAGGGCAATCTTTTCAGGCAACTTGAAGGCAACCACTTGTACTGTATACACAAGGAGCACTTTAGCAGCACAAGAGACAATCTTCTAGCTGTACCACACTATCCCCAAGAAAATAATCGGACAAAAATGACGACGAATCATATGAATTTCCTTGTTTGAGATTGCCTTGAACTGGACCCAATTTCATGGCTCTGCTTACCGCGGAATTCTGCGCTTACGGAGCACTTGTAGCACACATTCTATGATGGGTAAGCGCAGAATTCCGCGGTAAGCAGAGCCATGAAATTGGGCCCTGATTGCCTGTATGTTGCCTCTTTGTGACTGACATGGCCTTCTAAGCCCAGTTTTCATTTGCTAAAATATCATACTGCACGCTGAACTCATTGTTGTCATTTTGTTGAAAACTGAAGTCTTTGATGAGTATGGTACGGATGATGATGAGCTACATGTAAAAAGTGCAGGTCAGGAATGAATTATAGCATTGTGGTAGTCAGAGGGTTGCATGATGACATGGACGCTTGCATGAGTGCTTGCATGACTAGTTGCATGAACGCTTGCATGAATGCTTGCATGGGTATTTACACGAGTACTTGCATAGGCTCTTGTATGAGTACTTGCATAGGAGCTTGTATGAGTACTTGTGTGAGTACTTGCATAAGAGCTTGTATGAGTACTTGTGTGAGTACTTGCATAGGAGCTATGAGTACTTGCGTGAGTACTTGCACAGGAGCTTGTATGAGTACTTGCACAGGAGCTTGTATTAGTACTTGCATAGGAGCTTGTATGAGTACTTGCATAGGAGCTTGTATGAGTACTTGCATAGGAGCTTGTATGAGTACTTGTGTGAGTACTTGCATAGGAGCTATGAGTACTTGCGTGAGTACTTGCACAGGAGCTTGTATGAGTACTTGCACAGGAGCTTGTATTAGTACTTGCATAGGAGCTTGTATGAGTACTTGCATAGGAGCTTGTATGAGTACTTGCATAGGAGCTTGTATGAGTACTTGTGTGAGTACTTGCATAGGAGCTATGAGTACTTGCTTGAGTACTTGCACAGGAGCTTGTATGAGTACTTGTGTGAGTACTTGTGTGAGTACTTGCATAGGAGGTATGAGTACTTGCTTGAGTACTTGCATAGGAGCTTGTATGAGTACTTGCATAGGAGCTTTTATGAGTACTTGTGTGAGTACTTGCATACGAGCTATGAGTACTTGCTTGAGTACTTGCATAGGCGCTTGTTTGAGTACTTGCATGAGTACTTGCATAGGAGCTAGTATGAGTACTTGCATAGGAGCTTGTATGAGTACTTGCATAGGAGCTTGTACATGTATGAGTCTTTGCATAGGAGCTTGTACATGTATGAGTACTTGCATAGGAGCTTGTACATGTATGAGTACTTGTGTGAGTACTTGCATTAAGGAGCTTGTTTGAGTACTTGCATGAGTACTGACTGATAACGATCACGACACTTCACAGACAAGCTTTCCTTCAGTCTCAACCCCCCAAAACCTTCCTCGCATTTCCTTTTTCCTTCAAGAAAAGTTCTTGAGGCTTAGACAAGATTTTGATCTCTGGGAATCCTGAATACTTGCTGCATGAACAATCTTAACCTCATTGCATAGCTTAACGTCCCTAAACCTTGTCCTATTGTATTTTTCTTGTGTAAAACTACAGTTATTTTTTATCATTTTAAGTTGAACCTAGCTTGAGGTTATTATAGCACCTGTCACCCAATTAGGTCCCTTCCTGGGTTACATGTTCTCTTTCAGTGAATATCTCAGGGTGTGATTTTTGGGGTTTGTTTCCTGATTACAGGATGTCCTCAAAATCTTCTTGAGAATTAAAGTTTCCTTGGAAGAAGTAAAGTAGTCACCAAGGGAGAGAGAAGGTCCACATTGTGTCCAAACAAAGTGTTGTATTCCCGGTGATGCTCAGAGTCTGTAACCTTTAAACATCTGGGAGGTACAGAATCTTGAATAAGGGGGGACCCAGGGCCATAAGACGTACTCAGGAAATTCACATTGATCAACTCTCCTCCCCACTAGGTACTTTCTTAATGAGGTGCACCTTAGACATGTGGGTGACAGGATGATTCACTAAGAAACTGTTTGGGAACCCTCACACACCCTACCTACCCACCCCAACCCCAGTAGCTCTTCATTCCCCACATCTACATGTACAGTATCAATTTAACCCTCCTACAGTTCGCAACATTTTCAAGTGAGTTGACCAACCATTTGAAACCATTCAACTGCCACAGTTGTGTATGGTGGCACAACTGTGCACAGAAATAACTGTGTACTGTGTAGATGCATTCCCTCATGGTATCATATTGCACGGCTGGCATAGCTTATCTATCATTCAAAACCACAGTGAATGGTATTGGATGGTCAGACAGCAGGAGGGTTAAAGAGCAACTCAAACATTTTTCATAAAATACTGGACTATGGGTGACAAGATGGTACACTAAGCTACTTATTTTTGGATCCCTTGGACACCCTACCCACCCACCCCAACCAAAGTAGCTCTTCGTTACCCACATCTACAGTATTCAATTTAAAGAGCAACACACACAAAAATGATAAAATGCTGAACTTACTACAATGGGTGACAGGATAATACACTATGGAACTCAATTTGGATCCCTGGGACAACCCAACCAACCCCCACCCACCAAAGTCCAAACCCATGTAGCTTTTGCTTAAGTATCCAATTTAAAGAGCAACGCAATCACTTTTCATAGTATGATGGACTTAGTAATATTTGCAAAAAGTAACAGTCTACTTTTCAACCCTAGCAGAGTCTCTCTGGAAGGCTTTATGACAATAAAACACAAACAAGTATTATTGTAACAAAAACAGTTTCTGTTGACCTCAATGCACAATGCGGAACGCTCCTCACAATGCGTATCTACCAGTGCCTCAATTTTTTGAGTCGATTCTTTTGTGTAAGTTTTGACTCCCAAAATGGCGGACAGGATAGGAGTGTGTATTGTACATGGAGTCATAGGTTAAAAAACAAAGAGCAGACACAATGTGCAGAAATTATGTTTGATTACACTTGGAAATAATCATTTGGAAATAATCATTTGGAAATAATCGGGGGGGGGGGGGTAAAGGATGCATTAAAACCACCTGGTTGTGAATTGAGTCTATTGTTACAATTGACAAAAATCAGGCAACAGGTGGATTCAATTAGATTCAATTAGATATGAGAGTTCTGTTTTCAATGCTCAACATTTACAGATATAATCTGATGTAAATTTATTTAAAGGTAGGTAGGGTCATAGATTGGTTTTTGTCACAAAATGCTGATAAAGAGGCAAAAATATAAAGAAAGATACAATAAAAGTCACATGTGAAAGTTTCAGCTGAATGCAGTTTCTACTTGCTGAGAAAACTGCAAAAAACTTTTACAGTATTTTCACAAGAACTACAAGAACCATCCAGCGAGATGACAGTGGGTACCAACCACATCTCTAGCTGCAGCATTCATGAATGGACACCAACCCTCACAAATCTGAGTAACGATTCATGCATGAATTGTTTCTCAGATAAAAAGTATTTGGGGTGAAAATTTATCCAAACCATATTACTTGAAGGGTATCCTTTCTCAAAATAGTTTACACTTTCAACAGTTGCAGTGCTTCTCACCAAAGAAGTTTTTATGATCATTAATTGTTTTAGTAATTACCAATTTATGACGCTACCTTTAACTTACACTGACATGCCCTGCACCTTCATGATCATAAACCTTGCCTCCCCAATCCCATAACAGATCACCGCTCTATGGACCAGAAATCCATTGATGACATGGTCGGACACATTGATATCAACAGCATGGATCAGTTTGGCGGAAAAGACTTTGAAAAACTCATTAAAAAGGTAACGTTATCCCCTCCACAGCGCTTCCAACCTTCCGGAATCCTGGACATGGTTTTGGTTAAGATATGTGAGTTGAGTAACTGCAAAGCTAAAACAATAACAATAGACCCACTTGCATATGATGTCCATGGAACAAATTTAAGTATAAATGTATTTTCATTCAATAGTTTAAATGATTTAGTTGTACTTCAGTCATGTCAGTGTTTTAAGTTCGGTCAAGTAGCGTCAAAATCTCAGGCTGAGAAATCTTCTTCTTGGTTGTAAAGGAAATATTTACGCTTCAGTGCAAAAACATCTCCTAAATTAGCATTTCGGTTCCTATGCACTGAACGGACGATACTGGTTTTTAAAAAACAATCCTCAGCAGGTAAGAGCATTTTATTGAAACATCCCCCCCTATTATTAGTGCCATGTAAGGTTTTGTCAAGTTTCAATTTGCAGGCGAACCATGCCAGAACGTTGGGGTTGCCCCCTTCTATTTCAAAGGTAAGTTCAGAGGTCATAGGTCACATCAAAATGTGAGTTAATCAGCATTGTGACAGCTTCATAAGGATTTGAACCCACAACCATCAGCTTGAAAGCCGTGTCTCCCACCGCCATGCACTCATGCCTGATTTAACCACAGACTAGCTTGTACATTTAACCCAACCCAAACAAAACATGCAGTTCATAAAGCTACCATAAACACCAGCCGATCCTAATAGGGGTGTGGGAGCCTCATCCCACATGATGCTAAGCATGAATGAATGAGCTAAGCTAATAGTTTAGATACTCGCACA
>JAUELU010000034.1:5128911-5166626 GCA_032357145.1 Evasterias troschelii | reverse complement strand
TTTACGAAGTTATACAAGTTTGCCCCCCCCCCCCCCCTCCGGCACCACCACCAAGTTAGGTGGTATATTTTAAAAGAGGATGTAAGATTGAAATGTAAACACAGCTAGAACACGTCTTGTTCTATTTGACCTCCTTTTAATCTTAATTGTAGTTATCTGTCCTCAAAATTTAAGATAAATTCCTGAATTCACCTTGCTACCCACCCCTCTTCCAAACATACACGATCCGCCCCTTTATCTTCCCCCCTTTTACGTCCCATACGAATCGCGGAACTTACATCAACATCCGGGAGCTCTACACATGTGTTATTAGACGCAGTGCTGAAGTAAAATGCCTTCTCACAGACACAAAGGATCGCTGAAGCAGATAAAAATAGCACCCCATTACTCTTTATCTTGAGATCTACCCACTCAAGAAGACAACTGTAAAACTATCTTAGATTGGAAATTGAAATATGTATTCGATAAATGTAATACAACATGAATTATTACTTATTTTGTGATATTTTGAGTTTAGTATCACTCCGCGGCATACTCTAATGCATGTACGTATAGCGTAACCCAATTTTGTGAACTGTACGTACGACTCGACCGTAAAACGTAAAATTTGGGGTTTTGGGGAGCAAGAAAAAGGCCGCAGGTTAACCCTGTTTCCGGCCCGAAAGTTTCACCAAGATGTCGAACTCAGACTTAGAAAAACTGCAGTTGCAGCTTCGTCGAGAAATTCAAAGCCACCAGGTGAGTTTTAGGGAAGGTTTGGTGTGTGGTCTGTAGTCGAGTAGTTGTTGCTCTGTTTGAGTGAAAAAGAGAAGGTAAAGAGTAGAGCTATGCATCGTACCCCTGTGTTTTAAATGTCCATAGTAAACTGCATAAAGATATCACTACATGAATGAACGCGTACGGAGAGTACACCACCATTCCAAAAGTCGATCTTTCCAACTTTTATCCCACTATTTTCAGCCGTGTTTACGACACCTTCAGCTCTTATTTCACGTCGTATGGAAAGTAAGTGATAGTCACTCAGCTGTGGGGGTTGATTTTGGGATAGTTTTGTGGTAGGATGGTGCAATTGGGATCCTAAATTTGATGTTTTCAGTTGTCAATTTAAGACGTGTACATGTAGGTCACATAAAACGCAAGTGTTCCATTGTCTATTGCCATGCATTACTGCATGACCAATGGAAGTTTTGATTTTTTTTTTTCGATGAATAATTTTTGCTCTCTGTTTTTGGATGCAGATTTTGGTGGCCAAAATGAAGAATGATCCACAAGTAAGTTTTTTAAAAGTATTAACTATTTATTGCCAGGATTTGTTGATCTAAATAAAATTTTGATAATTCAATTATTTGACATAAAGTTTTCCAATTTGGGTTATTTCCCAACCAATTTTCAATTTTGTTTATTTCCCAGTTTTGCATTTGATTGTCACTTATTTTTGGCTTGTATTTTTTTAACTTACAGTTGTGTAATAATTACAAAATGTACACATTATTTACAGTTTAAAGTTGTTATTTTTGTTTTGTTTGTTTTCTGAATTTTGTATATTCAGGGTTCTGAATCCACTGCCACATTTTCACTCTTTATGACCAAATATAGTAGTTTATTTTTTACCCAAATAACGTTAGTTTTTGGTCATACAATTTGAAAAACGGTAGTTGTATTAATCGTATTTTCTTACTTGCATCGTTTGTCTGTTTGTTTGTTTATTTGGTTATTTGGTTGGTTTGTTTGTCTGTTTGTTTTGTGTGGGTTTTTTGGGTGGGAACTATTTTCAGATGATTGTGGGCGACGCTTACATTAGATATTTCATTTTAAAGACATATTTAAACAATTATTTTGTATCATTGCCAAATGTGGTCTGTATTGAATTTACCATAAAATCTTCAAGTTAAACTGGTTCATTTTGTTTGCCACCATAACATTTCCTTTATAGTCAAGTATGTATGTATTGAACATCTAATTAATTTTGCCAGAAATAAAAATATTCAGATTGATGCATTTTGTTTGTTTCTTTTTATTGCATTTTTTTGTCGTACATGTAGGTCATTATTGAATTTCATTAATACAAATTTATGTTTTTTAGAATACTGAGGTGAAGAAACAGTTACATGAACAACAAGCAAAAATAACGTCACTGAGTGAAAAACAGGTTCGTAGTCATTTCAATTTTTTGTATGAATGCTTTCCCTTTGAAATAATAATGATCGATTGATTGATTAATTGATTGATTGATTGATTGATTGATTGATTTGGTTTATCTATACAAGTAAACAATAGAAATTGCCTTTGCTTAAAGACATGAAAATACAATAGAATAGTAAACAGGAGGAACTACAATGATAAAGACTGTGACTAGTTGGTGTTATCTTCACTGATTCCCATGTGTCTGTTCACTACACTGTTAGTGACCTTTAATATACTGTATCAGAGTGCAAATTTGACGTTGGATTGTAGGCCCATGTCCAGTGATTTCAGTGTCGGGCTAGTAAACTCAGGACTGAACAAGTTTAATTGTCTTGTGTGTTTTTAATTAAATAACATAAACTCACTTTGTAATAATACCTTGAACAGAAACAAATGATGTTCAAATGTTGACTTTGAGTATGATGAATTATTTCAATTCTTGAGCCCTGGCTACAAGGCAGTTAACAGTTGTATGGGTTCTGACTGGCACCCGAACAAGGATATATTGACAAAATAGGTAGACCGCCAACATACCATGTAAGGCTAGTAGCTCAGTTGGCAGAGCGCCAGTACGTTAAACCAAAGGTCATTGGTTCAAATCCTGCTCTAGTCAAGTTGTCTTTGTTAAACTTCGAAGTGTACTTAATACTCATTATAAAGAAAAAAGAGAAAAATCTTCTCTCACATGTTTTAGTGCTTGTTCAATTGTAAAAACAGTTTAATAAATGTGGAACTGTCACTAAGACTGTCAGGAAGTGTTTTCCCATTCAGATTCTGGACTTGTTAAAACAATTCTTGTCCAGTAAATATTTTGAGCTTAGTCTTGTGGATTTTCCCCCACATCCAAGCATTGCAGCTATATTCTAAGTTCAATGATCATATTGATAGTAACTTGGTGATTTGTGTACACCAAGATTGGTGTACACTGTACGTGTACACGTAGTCAATAAACAGATCCCTGCAGATAATAAAAAATCCTGAATAAATTATGATGATTACCTTATAACCATGACTTTTAGAAAGGTTGGGGGAAAAGTGGGTATTTTTGAAGAGTTAGAAGAATAAATTAAAAAAAATTTAAGGAATATTTCCTGTTTCGTTCTTACTTGTTTATTGATGAATTTTGTATTTATTTATTTTTTATATATATATATTTTTTTTTTGGGGGGGGGGGGTGGTTGCAAAAGGGAACTTTTCAAAAATTGGTCCTATCTTAGTTTTATATTTCTTTTAAACCATCACATCTTGTAGTATTTGATAGGCTACTAAATGCAGTATGCTACTTTGTTCCTGTATTGGCAGGGCAGTTTCCCTTAGTACAGTCATAAGGCACCCTTGTGAAGGAAATTAAAAATTCTACTTGGACATTTAAAGGAGCACAAATCTATAAAAGTGGCATGAAGGCAACTGCAGTGTTGTCTCTGTGAAGTAACAGCCCTACAATGTAGTACCGGGCAAGTAAAACTGTGCGGACGCTTTAGTAGCCAAGATTTTAAACTTGTATTGTCATAAATGTATCTTTCTAATGTATTAAGTGTAGCAATCACAACCAGTTTAATGTGAATTAAGTTACACTAACGCAGCATGCAAAAATATATTAACACACTTTTACGTATTATTCACATCTGAAAAAGAAGAAATATGACTAATAAAGAGAAAGTAGAATTAGGATGCAAATTGCTTACCAACAAAAAGGACCTGTGGTATATAAGTGCAAAAATTAGTTAGTGGTCTGACGTTTTGACCCTTGTAGCAGAGTCTTTCTCGAAGGCTAAAAAAATAGAAGTAGGTTGGACTGTCTTAGTAGCCCATAGGGCAAGTTGAGAAGTGTTTTTTACCAGCCAAGTTCAGTAGTTTTACTTTTACCAGAAAATGTATGCCGGTTTAATGTTAAGGGTAAGCCCTGACATGATGTACATATGTACACACGGTGGTATTGTTAATGATGCTTTGTACACAGTACAAGATGCGTGTTGAACAAGTATCCATTTTGTTTAAATTATGCACAAGGTCAAGACTTTTGTTTGCAATGCTCGTAATGTCCACCTATTATGAACACGATGGTAGTGTACTGTATGGTGTTCTGTTTAATGAACTCTATTGATATAATTTACAGCACCGGCTAAAATTTATCCAAGGCTATTAAGCTGGTTGATTGTACAGCGCCCTCTTTGAAGCTTACACAAGTAGTCGACGTGATATAAAATTATTAAAAGAACAAGGACTTGTTCGATTGTCAAATGAAATATACTGGCATAATGAAAACAATATTGGATTCTGACCACTTTTTAGTGACCAGGCGTCATCATGGTCCGTTGGTCATGTAGGTATTTCAAGCCAGATTTTGTAGACTATTCATTTACCATGTTTGTAGCTCACAATTTTTCAGAAAAGTTGTAAAATAACAGTTTGTGAATTTGTTATTCACATGTTTGTTGTGTTTTAAATACAAAGGTTTATCACAAATTGTTTTGTTTTTTCAGTCAGTTTGAAAAATGACAAGTTTGAAGGCCTTTTGTGTGGGAATTTTTGCCAGAATGACTTGGTTTCACAAATGTTTTGAAACTCGAACCACCATGACCACCCAACCAAATCAATGCAACTCCGTTTACTTGTACATGTACTGTAAAAATATGTCTAGCAGTGGATACATGGTTGATATGACTAATGTACAAACTCATTATGCTTTCCATTATGTCCGATCATGGTCATCTACACCACTTGGACAATAATTATAGAGTCCGACAATTTGTATGTTGAGTTAACACATGGTATTTGACTTACTATGTAGAAAGGGGTCCTGATTAAAATGGAAAAGACTAAAACAAAACCAAATACTGTAGAACATCGGAGTTTGAACTCATAGATTTGTAGAGCTCGATTTGGAATTAAGCGGGCCTTTTTGTTGGAAGTGAAATAGTTGTATCATGTACTGTAACAAACCCACAGTGCTTATTGTACAGTTTTTTATACAAATGCTTGCAGTGGTTAGGGTTTTAATATGACGGTATAAGGGACAAGTAAGGCTGGGCTGAGTTGGTTGGTCATGTGTTGTAATGCATTGACCTTGATTGACAAAAGGTTAGCAATACATGTAGTAGTTTAGTGTTGTTGTTATGTTACATGTACTGATCAATTGCTCATGGAACAGTCATAGAGTCAGTGATGTACAGTGAAGGAGTTTGTCATGAGCGAGAACAAAGACAGATAGGTAGATTGGATCATGCACATAGTAAACAGTGTTCAACAATGGAAACTCAAGTACATTGTACATAAAGATAGCCTAGTATACATGTATGTATAAGTACATTCACAGTACACATCACTATCCATAAGGACCATGTACAACATGGCAGTAAAATAACCAACAAATTGTGCAGATTGTTATGATTTGTATTGTACACTCCTTATTGCACTGTTATTTTTAATGTTGGTGCATACCTCCATGATTGTGCAACCTCAGTATTGGATGGCAATTCCATCTTCTATCTTTGACTTCAAACATGAAATACCCACAACCAGTACTTTTTATGCACACATATTCATGGCCCTTAAAAGTTTTGTGTGCATATAAACGATGTACTAGTATGCATGATTGATTGCTGGCCAAGTTCTTGTCTTTGGTGTTGAAAAATCCCACTGGAATTTCAAAAATTAAGTGGTATGAGGTACCAGGACCAATGCAGATCTCTGTTTCTGTTTTTCAACTGGAACTAGTTTTTCTGCAAGACTTACAAGCATCAAATTAACCCCCTGTGTCCTTCCCGCAAAATATATTATGCCAATTTGTTCTCGCTTCTGACATTAAACAAAATTTGAGTGGAAAATTTGATAAATAAAGTTCTTGGCTTTTGATTGGTGAGATGGTTAAGTTGTTAAAAAGAAAATAAATTTGATTGATTAACAAATTCTTCCTCTTTTTTTATTGCACCTGCAGAAGAAAGTTGTAGAGCAACTAAGATCAGATCTTGGTATTCAGAAAGACATGCCAGGGAAGAATGAGCAGGTACAACTCCTTTTCCTTTTTCCCTCAATTACTCTCTTTCTTCTTTCTTACTATTCCGTGACTCAGAAGGATAATGTAGTGAATGCAAGGGCGCCCTCAATCTTACTTGGGCCTGATGCCACTTTCTTTTGTGCATATTTACTGTAAACAATCTTGTGTTGGCGACCTTTGGACCTTCCTCTGTCCATTTTAGTTTAGAACAAGAGAGAGCACATTTCCTTCCCAAGCCTCTACTTAAAACAACAAAAGTGTTTTGCCTTATTTTTTGAAAAGTTCTTTTCTAAATTTCTTTTTGCTATTATGATTAACCCTACAGTGTATAATTCAAATATTTTCATTGTTAATATTTGTCCCTTTTGCCAGGTTACATCCACACCCCTCACAACGTCCCAGAACCTAAACATCCCGAACCGCATCACATCGGTGAACAAGACACCCCCTGGTGCCACCAGGGTAACCTCTCAGCACCATCAGCATCAATCACCGACAACGCCTACTAGAATGTCCATTATGACTAATAAACCCACAATACTGCCCATCAAAGTGCCCAATGTGGCATGTCGACTTGCACAGAGTAAACTGCCTCCCAGCCAATCCCTGCCAAAGGTGAGTTACCTCATGAATATTCATGATCTGATACAGTCCTCTTATTGGCCATAGCCTAGCAATTTGCATGTTTAGTGAAAAAAAGGGCATGTTGTATAATAGACCCTTCCCAAGAAATACGTTAGTTGCACATCGCGTGTGCGCAGTAACACTTTGGTTGGCAAAATGATGGAATATCGCGCATTTTTGATGGTGGCGTGACGCAGACGCGTTTGTGCGTCTGCTTAGTGCGCATCTCTATGGCGTTTGCCAACCAATAGTGTCTGTACGCATGCGTGAATGAAATAAGCATATTTCATGGGAAGGGTCGATTGTTTGAGACAACTTCTCTTAAGTAAGACTTGAAGGCTTGCATGGGAGAAATTCAATAAGTAAGAGTATTTGCGGTATCACCATGTGGTTAAATCTCTCTTTTGAGTATGTGTGGATCTGATGACACTGGTGGACTCAACATTTCAGTACACTTAGTCCAAGTTGACCTGTGGGTTATGTAGAGGAATGCAGTGAACTATGACCTGTGAGTGTTGGATTCCAAGCTCACTGCACCCTACATAGACACAGATCAACTTTGAATCCAGCAGTCTCCTTATAACAGACAGAGTATACTGTTCAAAATGTTGAGTCCATCTAAACCACACATACACAATAGAGAGATTTCACCACATGGTAATACTGCATAGACTTTTACTTACTCTAGTTATAAAGATGCTTTAAGTGTGTGCAATCTTGAAACCCTAGAAAACGGAAGAAACAAACTGTAGAAATATTGCCCTGTCAGTTGAATCACATCAGATGTGTAGAAATTGGCTACCTATCCAAAGAAGCCGTCTGTTTACTTTAAGACACCTCAACAATTCTGAGCAACCCAAGTGTGGAACTGTTTGTTTTTGCAAAGTGCAATCCCACACATTGTCAGTTTTCTAAATGCCATTTAATCTTTCTATTTATTCTTCTTTATTTTTTGGTGTAATTTTCAATGTTTAACCCTCTGGTTTTTAATGGGACCAGGTTTTTTTTTAATGTTATTTTTGATGATGTACATATTACTGTTTCTTTTTCTGCTGTTTACTTTTGTTTGATGTTTTTTTAATATATATTTTGTTTATGTTAACATGTGCATTGAATTTTAACTGCAATACATATTTTTAATAAACCATTTTTGCATTGAATTGACTTTGATTGAATTATACTTGTCTCTGATTAGTTACAGGTGAGCTCCTCCTAATTAACTGAATGTAAAGATTGGTCAACCAGCATTATAAGCTGAAGGCTTTCTGTGAAAGACCTAGGTGGAAATGATATACTCCAGTATGAATGAGCTGAAATAAATAATAAGATTGTGTTATTTTCTTGAAGGAATCAAGTAGTCCTACCAACCTTTATAAGAAGCTGACAGCATTGCCAAGATCAACACTGTCCAGTCATAACAGCTCAAAGCATCACACGCATAAAAAGACTCTATCAGCTGAAGAAGAGGTGAGTTCATGTATGACTGGTTCTCATTGTCTGGGCCCATCTTCATAAAGCGGCTTTAGCTGACAATTTTGCTTACAAATTTTGTGCTTAGCAAAAATTAGCAAGATACCAACCACAAATTGTGCATGTGACATGTCAATTTAGCCTGTAACCATTTTCTCTGCTTTTGCTCAGCACATAGCAAACCTTGCTTAGCAAAAACAGTTACCATCTAAAATGTTATACAAGTCCCTTGTTGTATTGTGTTCTTGCAATTTCAAATGTGTAACAAGGTTTTTTGTGATCGCAGGTTTTTACTCTTTCAATATGTGCTTTTACTATAAGTATTTGATGGTAATTCAGCAATTATCTTGTTTACTAATTTACTGGTTTACTGTATATTTTGTTGTGATTTTCTGTACAGCATTTATTTATATTTATTATGTGTATTGGCTGTGGCCGGTCCCTTGCTGATTCTTGCTTATCAAATACAGTCATAGTATATTTTCCCTGGTACTCCATGATTTCTCATACATGTAACTTTGTAGGAGTGGGAGACTTTTTGGGACACTAGGTGGCAGCAAACTTGCTCATTCAAACCATTCTTCTCAGAAACATGAGAAAAGTCAGAACTCTGTAACAAATTCAACTTGACCTGGTATTTATGCTGCCATGTAGTTTACCAACATCTCCCATTTCATGGTCCAGAACCTTACAATGTTCGCTTTTATCATTTTTGTGTATTGTTTTTTCTTCCATCATTGAATATGAACCCTTTTCTCCATCTTCTTCACTTCACACATATCGTCGAGCCTAAAGGTTAGGCCTACAGTGATTCTTATTTTTTCAATGTTTATAACTTCTTTTTTTCAAAGACATTTGTTGCAAGTAAGCTAAAAATAAACGTAAAGGTAACAAAATAACAGGTTAAGCAATTAATCTTATGCCATGTAGTGTTCAATATACATTGATACCTCACCATGCAATGCCTATAATCTCATGTAGTATTAAATAATAACAAGTAAAGAACGGAAGAGTAAGTCTTCGTCTGTAATTCTAACTCATCGATTTTTACTTTTTTTTTTGACAGAAACTAGAGTTTATGGCCTCGCTGGGTTTAATCACACAAAAAACAGCTGAACAACTCAAATCTAAACGGTCAGAGAGGAAAAGGAGAAGCACAGCGAATCCTCAGTTCTCAAACTACGACAGACAGGAGATGGAGGTAAGGCATCACTAGTGGCTCTTTCATTTCATACCCTGTGATCTTTGTGGATCTATTTGTTTCCCCGTCTTGTAAGGTATGCTGTGATTTGTCATGATTGTCATGATTTTAGGATCTTTTTTATTAACTCCCATTAATCTTAAGATGTCCTTTAAGATTGTAAACATGCTAAGCCTTCTAGATTTCTTTTATAGTATACCCTGTGATCGTTGTTACTCTGTTTGTTTCCTTATCTTGAAATTCTGTGATTTGTCACAATTTTTCATGACTTCGGGACCTTTTAATTACTTCCGTTAATTCTAAGATTGTCTTTAAAATGGTGAATATGCTAAGCCTTCTAGATTTCTGCTATACCGTGTGATCGTTGTTATTCTAATTGTTTCATGGCTTGTTGTTATTTACTGTAATTTGTCACAATTTCTCATGATTTCATGACTTGTTATTATCTTTCTTCCACCTTAAGATTTTCTATAAAATAGAGAAGATGCTGTTTTCTTGATTTGTTTTGGAGGTGGTGTAGAGATTCTATAAACCTCTATATCTAAATCTTGTATGCCATGTTTTTCAGTATTTTTCACCTTGACAAATCAGTCCTGGAACTACATGAAGGCCATGGCCTCTGTTGCCCCTGGTCTTGGCCTTGGTGCCCCTTCAAAAGTTTCCCATAGACTTTAAGATTTCCCAGTGGAAGTGCCCTTTGCAAATTAAAAATGGCCTTACCCTCTCAAAGATGAAACTCAAGGCCTGAACAATGTGACTGTTGTTATCTTTTTAGAGTCGGCAGTCAGCAACAAGGTTCCTTGCAGCTAATGGGTTTGGACAAGAGAAACGGAAAAAGGGTAAGTTTCATCAGAATTGTTGATTCCTTCTAAGATAAATCTTGTGATTTTGTAGAGCTCTTCCACATTGACCACAGGAATAAGATGGCTGGTGTTTTAAAAATGTTTTGCGACTTAATTTGATGAAGTTTGTTTTGTATCGAGTCACAGAAAACCATTCAGGAAACTACATAATTGAATGTGGTCATTGAATATTCTTGGAAATTGACTTAGCCACAATTTATCGCATTCTTTATGCTTGATGGCCGACCAAGAGTATTCCATTATTTCACCGATTGATTTAATTACTATATTTGATTGATTATTTTTCTAACCCTAATCCTCCTCTTCCCTTAAAATCCAACCGCATGTTTTGTTTGGTTCTGTTGAAATGTGGACTGTACTAGTAAACCGATTATGCTTAGCATACAATCAGGGTCCAATATCATAAAGCCTGTAAGCAGATTTGTTCTGCTTATGGAGTGGCCATTAGCAGAATTTCTGTTTCATAAGCACTGCTGACTGTTAGCAAAGCAAAGGCATGCTAGCTTACCAGCAGTTCTTGCAGACGGATGAGTGTCACAATAATGCAAAACCATTGTGAACGCGCACACGCGCTGTCAAATTTCTCAATTATTTATGAAATACACCTTTGTTTAGGCATGTTTTTCTGCTTATAGTAAGCACTAAAATTTGTTTACTGGTACTGAGATTGGGCACGGGCATACCACCATAATCAGAGTCCAACAGTTTGGGTGTTGAGTTACCATATTATGGTGGAATAGTGGATTTTGTTAGAGTGAGGAAAGATTCTAGTTAATCACTCTAGGGAATTAGGCTTAATTTATTTATTATAATATTTTGTTCAGCCCTTTTTTGTGTGAATTTGTTTATGTGAGGAAGGTTCTTAATGATTTCCTGATGTTTCTAACTTATGTGAAGTGTTTTGTAGAAAACGTTTTGGCGCTGTAAATAAAACTGTCTTTATTATTGACTGTTATTTTCAACTTTGTTCCACCACAGGGAAGCTTCAGAAGAGTGCAGATAATTCTGTTGATGATGCAGAAAACAGCATGAATGGTGCACTTCACAAACAAGAGGTTGATGTAAGAGTAGTTGGGATTTATTGTGGGTGGGGGTGTTAGATGGAAGCCACTTTTCTTGGCTCTATAAGTTAATCTCCAAGAAGGTTTTCAACTCTAATGTTTGTGTAAAACGAGACACCACAAACTAAACCACATGGTGTCGTGTCAGTTCTGTATGAACAGTTAGCAGGGAATAAACCTTTATCATAGTGCGGCCATCTTGGTTTCTGCCATTCAAATCAATGTAACCAAACTGAGGCTGGAAGGAAATATAGTTTGGTTCCTTTTTGTACAAAGAATATAAGCATTCATTACTGTTATTTGATACAGGAAACATGACTAAGATGGTGACAGCATGACTTTGATTTGCACACTAAACATACTCTTAATATGAGCTGATTGTGTAAACTTGGCTCTTCATGTTGAACAGTTGGGAGGTTTTGTTGGAACACAAATTGCAATACCACAGTATTGGGGTTTGATCTTTATGGGAGTACGATAACAAGTTATGTGGTGAGGGATGGGGTTAGGTTTTGCATGAGATGGGCCAGAAAACCTGCTTAGCGTAAACAAATGCAGAAAATCAGCTTAGCCATTTTCTTGGTAACCAGTCACATGCAGTAGCTTGTTGAACACAACTGACTGGTTACCGGTTGAAAATGCTAATGAAATCTGCTTAGTAACGATGGTCGTGTTCAAATCAATGGCTTTGAAAGCGGCAATGGCTAGATTACTGAAAAGTGCTATTCTGTAGCGATGCTGCCAACTCTCAAAGCCATTGTCAAAGGTGATTGGTTCGAGCACGGCCAATTTCTGCTGATAAGTTTGATTTACCCTATGTAGACATCTTTAGATAAACTCTTCATAATTTGACCCTTGACCTGTTCCCTGTTCCCTGACCTAGAAACCAAACCTTGTTCAGTTCCTTGTACCATACCCTGGTCTTTAAAGGATCCAAACTACAAGCCCAGTTATCCCTCTCCTTTGTCTGTTTTTTTCTAGCCTATTCCTTTTTAATTGTTTACCATTGCTGTCCCTCCCCTACATTCAACCCCTTCCTCATCCCATCCCTACCTTACCAATCCCTTCCTAACCTACGCCATCCTATTCTAGCCCTTACCCTACACCCTTACCCTACCTACCTTCCCAAGAGGCCAATTCCTTGCCTGTCTCAAAGTCTTCCCTCGCAAACACCCATCTACATCAACCACAGCATACCCTTCCCCTACCTACATATATTCGCCCAAACACCTAGACCAGCTCCCCCCTACCCATTACCTCCCAATCCAACCTTTACCTTCCTTGTGTAACCTGTACTACAGGTACACCCAGTGTAACCCACCCAACCCCTACCATCAATACACCCTACCTTCCTTTGATCTCGATGTACCTTACCTCTTTCCTGTTGTCATCTCTACCTCCATGTAACGCCATCTCTTCTCAGACCCACCCTGATTTACCCCAGCCAAATCCTACTTTCCAAACTCTACCTTCCTCTAACTGTACCTACCCCTACCTACCTGTACCTACCCGTACCTACCCACCAGCCATCCCTTACCTACCCACCAGTCATCCCCAACCCTACCCTAACCTACTTACCAGCCATCCCCAACCCTACCCGTACCTACCCACCAGCCATCCCCAACCCTACCCACCAGCCATCCCCAACCCTACCCGTACCTACCCGTACCTACCCGTTCCTACCCGTACCTACCCGTACCTACCCACCAGCCATCCCCAACCCTACCCACCCACCCTCCCCAACCCTACCCATACCTACCCGTACCTACCCGTATCTACCCGTTCCTACCCGTACCTACCCACCAGCCATTCCTATACCTACCCAACCACCCTACCCATACCTACCCACTCCTCTAAATGCTTTGCATGATTCTTATTTTAACATTTCTTCTGATTGTGTATGTTACTGTGTGTAAACCCCCGCTCTGTACAGAAGCACAAGGATCATTGCTCAGCGTGTGGTCTAGGCACGGACGAGTTGCTCATGTGTGACACATGCCCCTTGGTGTATCACCTGGGGTGTCTTGAACCCCCTCTGTTGGCAGTGCCCCCCGGCATGTGGAGTTGTCCACAGTGCAAGGTACACACTACGTGTATTAAGTCACTTGCAAGGGGAATCAATGGGTTGGTTTCTACTCCCTGCAGGCCTAGCCAGAACAATTGATCAATGTATGCAGCAAATATTGAAACTATTAAAGTTGTTTGCGGTAATTCTGCTTACTTATCTCTTCTCTGTTGTGGTGGTTCTGAGGGCGATCAGAGAATATTGATTGAATTGTTGAGTTGTTAAAGATAGGGTCAAAGATTGGTGACATTTCTAAAAGTTAATGACCATAAAAACTTACTATTTAAGAAAGTATTACCTTAAAAGTAATAATGGTTTCAAAAAAAAATTCGCCCAAAAACATTTTTATCTGAGAAACGATTCATGCGTGAATCATTTTTCAGATTTTCGAGGGTCGGTACCCGTTCGTGTATGCTGAGGCCAGAGATGCAGTTGGTACCCACTGTCACCTCGCCATTAACGTGGATTGTCATAACGTTCTTGTGAAAACACCTTGACATTTCTTTGCTGTTTTGTCAACTTGTACATGTGTGCCTTTAATTGTGTCTTTCTTTATAGTTTGCCTATAAATGCATTACATTTACAAGAACCAATCTATGACACTACCTTTTCTTTGAAAAATTATTAGTTCCACGTCCACCAAAACTCAATAAGTTGAATATTTGAAAACACGCTGTTCATGCAGGGAGTATAAACCTATCCAAGGGTTAGTTCAATTGTGCGTCGGATTAATGTTAAACAGGAATGCGTTTGTATCATGACTTACAAACTAATACCATTTTTAAGTAGTTACTTTTTTATCAAATTAATATTAAAGAATTTATTAAACTATAATACCCAGTCCATTTTTTAAAATCTTTTCTAAACTTGTTTTTAGAGACACATTCTAAATGAACTCTATTCCAGCATGTACTGATACATTTTACAAAATACTTAAAGAAAAATATTCAATCAGAGTCCAGACCTAAGTTTAAGAATGTTTTTAAAAATCATACTTTAATGACCGAGCAAAATGGTATTTAGCGACCCCATTATTTACCTCTTGTCACTACTTGACCATTCCAGTTAAAAGAATCTCCACAATCTGATTGGCAAGGAACTCTAGCTATCGTCCATACCTACGTCCAACATCGGATGTCAAAGGAGGAAGAGAAAAAACGACTGCAGAGGAAGGCGTCAGAGCTTCAGAACGAACGCATTCAACTTGAAGACAAAGCGAGACAACTCAATGATGCAATAGCTGTAAGTCTATCCTTTGCGACCTTTGACACCATTTGACCTCCCCAGGGAGGTCAACTTTAACATAAAGTTAAACAACTCAATGATGTAATAGCTCTAAGTCTATACTTTGTGACCTTTGACACTTTTTGACCTCAGGGGAATCAACTTGAATATGAAACTAAACAACTAATTGATGTTATAAGTAACTAAAGTTCATGGCATGACTTTGTGACCTTTGACTTCATTTGACCTTTGGAATTTTTCTGTTTATCTTTCAGAAGCAAATGCAAGCCAGAGATGGCCTCACGGATTCTTTCCTTAAAACGGAAAAGGCCATCGTTCAACTACAAGGGTTTATCTCACGCTTCCAGGTTTAGCAATAAGCCATAATCACCCCCAGTACTGCAGTGGACTCTCCCATAGATACACAATAGGTGTGTACTATTGGAATCCACCATTATTTAATAGAGGTATTCTGAAATGTTGGTCTTGAAAACACACCCATTTGTAATGTCAAAAGTGGGGTATTTTTTGGCAGAGCCAAGCTTTTTGTTTAAATATGTATATAAGACTGAAATTTCTAAACTATTTACTGTGTTTTTCCCCCCATAAGTTTGCTCATCCCTTAGCACAAAAAATGGTATCTCCTGTATGAAGCAGGTGATATGTAATTAAAGTGCATCCAATTTTTATTTAAGGGGTGTCATACCAGCTTGCCTTACTTTGTGAGACGAAAGGTAATATATAAGTATTTGGAGAAGCTAGTTGTACTGCAGAATGCACTTGTTGGAAATTTTCCCTTCATATTAAATGGATAATGTATGATGTCAAGTTTTACCTTGAAAGTTAAGCAGTTTTTGAGAGATTTGGGGACTTAGTCTTGAAATATAACATTCAGTGTGATGGGTTAACATGAGATCAGTGCCATTTTTTGCCCTTATACAAAATTATTTCCCCAAACTGTACAAATTTGATTTGTAGTTTTATAAAAAGGCTATTGAAACTTATCCCTATGCAATCAGAAGTTTTCGAAAAAGGAAAAAAAAGGCAAAAACAAAGTTCATTTTTTAACTTGGTCTCAGCAATATAGAATAAAATGACCCTCTTAAAGATTGTCTGATAACATTAATGTAAGAAACAAAACATAAAGACAACAAAATGTCACAATGACACTTTATTGTCCAAAGTTTTGAGTCACTAAGTTATAAACTACAGTGCCCAATTACATAGAGTTGCTTAGGCACAAAAAGTAGCTAAGCACAACCAAATCATGCTTACTAGAATAAGCTTATCAGCCAAAACACCATGTCTCATGCACAATCTTTGACCGGTATCCTGCTTACTTTTGCTTAGCATAAAACTGGTAAGCAAAAATTTCTGCTTAAGCAGCACTATGAAATTTTGACTTAGTCTGTTTCTGAAAGCTGCTATGCATTCACAAACTTCTGCTTAAAAGAGAAACATTACTAGCCAAATTGTTGTTGATGTAAATGAACATTTTGACCAGTTCATTGCTAATTTTTTGTAAGCACATTTCTGTTGCTGGGTGACAGTGACTTTATGATATGCGACCATTATTTGTTTGCAAGTAGTACCAATGTATAACATTTGTTTTGATTTGTTATTATTTATTTATTCATTGATTGATTTTTTTTGCCTTGAGTTTGTTTTGTGAATTTGTTTACTGGTCTGATTTAGATATTTATTAATTGCTTTATAATGTAAATTATTTGTTATATTTGTGTTTTTGATTGGAATAATCAAAGTGACTTAGAAAATGTTTTACACTTTTGTTTCTTTTTATTTATTTATTTGTTTCTTCTTTAAACTCACTTTCAAAACTTACTTTTATGACACAACAATTTTTTCTTCTTTTGTTGCCGTGTTATTGTCATGAGCATATTTGCTTTCCTCAAATGCTTAATTTTCTTGAATTGCAAGTAACCAGGGTAACCAACACAACACATTTACAGTAATTCCAGTCCGCTTGATATGTAGCTTACATTTAACAGGTCGGGTCATTCTTTGGACTTGACCTCAAATAAAATCTGTTTAATTTCTATCAGAAAGCTTACTTGTTTTAAAGATGGTATTACAGGTGGAAAGCATCCTGCCAAATTATTTTGTCTGAAATGCCCCCATTGATTAGAAATCAATCAAATCATTTGAATCAGAAAACGACTCATGAGTGAATCGTTTCTCAGATTTCTGAGGGTTGGTGTTCGTTTGCAAATGCTGTGGCCAGAGATGTGGTTGGTACCCGCTGTGGTTGGTACCCGCTGTCAACACGCTAAACGTAGATGGATTTGATATTTATTTGAAAATACAGTGACAGTTTTGGGGGCTGTTTCTCGGCAAGCAGACACAAAATTCAGCTGAAACTTTCACTTAACTTTTATTGTATCTTTATAATTTTGCTAGAAATAAGCTCTACATTGACAAAAAACATTGACCCTACCTTTGTTTTTGTTTTCTTTATGAAAGAAAACAAAAAGTTTGACCAGAAGTGCTGCAAAATTCTCACCAGTTATTAAGAAGGAAAAAGTGCAACTCTTTTACTTGCTTTGGAATCTTTTTAGTAGATACTCGCTATAAAGCTCTGAGATAAAAATGGCTGCAATTTGGAGAGGATAAAACACAAAATAAAACCTTTTAGTTGACTTTGTTTTGACATAAATATTTACATCTGTATGTAGTGTATGATGAGAGGTATTATAGATATTATTTTAATTTATTGTATAAAGAATAACAAGTTGTCTGTAAATTTCTCTCGAGGACTGACAACTTCAGTAGATAATGTGGATATCAAAAAACAATTGTATAAAAAAAAGTCACAAAAATGTAAATGAGATTGGTAGGAATATGATTGTTGAAAAGTACAACGTTGGATTTGGGATATTTTCATGTAACATACAGTATCGTTAAAATTGAAAGATTCATTAAACTGCTTCGATAGGTGTTGGAAGAAAATCTGATAATACTTTTGTTTTCATGTGGGAGGAAAACAACTTTGCTGAATAAGAAATCATTTAGTTTCAAATAGACGCGAGATTTCTTTTTGTTTAACTTTCAACCAAAGAGTTGAACTTTAAAGCTGAGATTTAATTGCAGGCTGAAAATTTGAGCTTGCAAGAGATTTGAAAGTTAACTACGGCTGCTTCTCAAACCAATGTTGTACTTACCTAGAATGGTTAGTGTTATGAGTGAATGGCTTCAGCTGACGGTGTGGCTATGGCTTATCACTACTGAAGCCAGTTATTGTAGAAGCCATTGCAACAGAACCTCAATTCAGACATGGTGTAATGGGACATTCTCATAGGTTTGCTATCAGTGGACCACCAGAAGAATCTGCTGGATTGCGACAATGTGCCGAATTACAGGAATATTCCGACACGAGTGAATGAACACGTTTGGAACATTCTGGTGGTCGGGTCCAGGTACACCTGGCTTGAATACTTTTTTGTTTGGACTTTTGAGACAGTCCCTAGTGTAACTTAACTGTGTGCTTATATGGGAGTAAAATCAATATCCAAGTTTCAAACTTTTTTGGCAGCGACTCTCCCCTGTCGGTAACACTCACTAAAAATCTAAACTTAAACAAGAACCATTACAAACAGGTCTGTAATCAGGAACAGCGTTATCTGCAAAAATATCAATTTGGAATTATAAGTCTTGAAAATTTGGAACAGAAGTGTTTGAACTTTGTATAATCCACCATCTTGAAAACAACCCATTCTGTATCCCAAAACTTGCATCAAGTTTTATAGTTGAACTACGTCATTGTAACATAACGGATACTTTGAATTGTTGCAACTGATGAAAGAACAACATATTTTTCTGGTCATGTTTGCCAAACTGTGCCCCTGGTTTAATGTGATAGGTCCGAGACAAAACTCATTTGATTATGAAGATGTTTCATCATTAGATGATATTTAGTTGCAATGGTAATACCAAGAACTGAAGAAACTCAACTCTGCTTTCATATTTCACTAAGATTTGAAAGCAGAAATAACTTAAATTACCTGCTTAGCACAATTGAGCAGGACACCAGTCAATGTATTTCATATAGCATATTATTGGCTGGTAATCTTTATCTGCCAATAGGACCTACATACCCTTGAGGGTTATTTTGGTTTTATTTGTAAATGTGTACCATTTTCACAGAAACAAAATAAATTTCTTTGAGCAAACACTTTTTCTGTTAAGTTCCATTTGTTAAGAATGTTTTATTTGTAAAGGATAATGGGAGTAACCTATTACAAGTAACAATTGAATATTCATGATATGCAAATTTACTGTTTTGTTATCACATCACATGATCCTTTTTTTCTCTTGCACTGGTTGCCAATGCATTTTAATACTCATGAGCATGCAAATCTGTTATATCTCTATTTATCATGTGACCATTTTCCCCTAACTCTAGTATACCATGGAGTTTTAAGTTGATAGCGCATTTCATTATTAAGTATGCAAATTTTACTTTTTATTAATCACATTGTATGCAAATTTTCCCCTCTGATGTTAACGAATACAGTTCATGAATTATTCAAATTATTTTTTTTAACAGTTTAACATAAAGTCTCTTATAGTTTGTTAATGAAAACAAACTGAAATACAAGCCTCTTGTAGTTTTGTGACATGAAAAATATTGAAGGCAACCTCAAGCCGACAGGAATAATTGTTACTAAAGCCTTTTCTGAGGTCTTGCATTTGACGACCAACAGACTGCGCAAGTCTAATGAATATTGTTTGTGAGAAGCCAAGGTTCAAATACATGCAAGACTTGGTGAAGCATTTTACTCAAGAAAAGATTCTGTTAAACTTATAAATAGATGCAACTTTGTCATTGCAAAAAGAACAGAAAAAGAAACGCTAAACCACACTTTGAGTAGTTTTTAGGTTTCTAAGGCACTATTATAAGAAAAAGAGGAAACCGGCTAAAATTTGCAACTTGAATGAAAAACTCCAGAAACACCACAAAATTACAACAATATGTATACAAATAATGTTCACAAAACTTACACTGTCTCCGACAAAGTCACAAAATGTCCACTAAATTGCAAGAATACTTTTACAAATACAAAATAAAATTTCAGAAAAGAAAAGGCAGCTTTAAAAGCCGACTACACTTTTGAAAGTAAATTTTCAGTTTGGATTTAAGTGTTCTTCTCATCACTAAAGTTTAAATGTAAGGCCCAATGGTAAATTTAATTTTAAATATTACTTTTCATCAAAAACTAATATCCCTAAAATAAGTATTTCTTGGAATACTTCCTAAATACATATAATTAAACACCTTGTGTAACCTTTCATTACATTATTGTTTTTACAAGGTGTGTTCTAAAACATTTATATAATGGTGCCCACTAGAGGGCGACAAACAGTTCAAGCTAACCTTCATGATTAAGTAGAAGAATTGATTACTACAGACAGACAATAATCCATGGCACCTTGTTTACACAAATAGTGACATTGTACATTACAGTGCAATTTTTGGCAGGCAAGGTACTCTACTGCATTATTTTGATAATCTACAGGGTTTTAAATAATCGTGTATACAATGAAAGTAGAATGAGGCAGTTCCATGATGCATTGGTATTGAATGCTGGGGTAAGTTGACATTCAAATACATTGTAGCTCTTGTGGGGGGTGGGCTCACCCAGATGGGCATACCATGCTTGACCGAGGCAAGCTAAGCTAACGAACCCAATAAAGAAACATCTGGCTTAAGAAAATGGAACTTGTTTGTTTACTGATACAAGATTTAACATAATTAGGCAAAATGATGTACCCGTCTTTAGAACAAGATCATGTGTACGAATGGAATTGGAAAGAAATTTTAACAACTGATTGTCTTAATTCTAGATAAGTTTTACATTTCAATTAACCTTTAAGATTACATCTGTCGGAGTATTCCACGATTATTCATTCTCTACTCAAGTCAAGTCACTGAAATCCATCTTCCAACGATGCCATCACACTCAAATCACGTCCCAGACTAAAAGAAAGAGAGAATAGAAAGCAAAGTGGAATATATTTATTAAAGAGTTTTCCATTACAATGAATGCCCTTGATGTTTTGCAACCTGTTTCCAAAAGACCCTTCTCAATTTATATCACTCATTTATCACCCCCCATGAATGAGTACTTACAAGTGCATGTCACGCACACACATTACTAGAACTGCACAAACATGTGCTACCAAATGCTATTCTGAACGATACTACACGTACGTGTCTCACATGTGCATTGTACTTCACCATAACGAACCTCCCTCATTGCTAGCGAAATGTGACATCAAAGAGAAGAGAATAAGGTCAGCGGTCTTGTTATAAAGAGAGTCGACTGATCGGAACTATGAACTTTAGGGACATACAGTGTTTCTTGCAAAATATTTTTGTAACAAAACATTTTGAAATCTAAGATTTTCTTTGGTACTTACGCTTTGAATCCCTCCTTCACTTCATCAACCTTTGAGGATTGACAGCAAACGGCGCAGCGTGATTTACTGGAATCAAATAGAGGGCGCATGTACTTCTCTCCGATACGCATCAAGTCTGCCACGGTAACCTTGGTGATCTGTGACAACAGATTTCTGACAAAGAAAACAATTATAAAACTTAACAAAATGGTGGAATAAACTAGCATTAATCTCAAACCTAGACACTTTGATTCCTAGTGTTCAATGTCCATCAACTTTTTTACCCCAACGATTAGTTTGACAGTGCTGAACTGAATCCATCAAATTTAGAACATTTCTTGGTAAAATTTCCAGTGATTTAATTGATTGATTGTTGTCTAACCTGTTGTAGTGTTGATCAGTCCCTCTAAAGTAACTCAGTAGAGAGACTTTGGAGGTTGAAGCCACAGTTTCTTCTCTCTCAATTACTTCATATAAGACGCTGCTGATGGCTGTCTCAAGCTGGACAGGGTCAAAGGTCGTTGTACCATTCAAGTAACCCTCCTAGATAACATCAAACAGGGATAGAAATTAGGCCAGACCAACCATCGTTAAAATACTTTAAGATGCTATACAGAAGTGTTGAAAAAAGGAATTTGTTTAATAATAACTAGTTTTTATATAGCGCATTTTACAATAACGTATCAATGCGCTTTACATTAGTGCCCTGGTCATTGGGCCAATAACATTCCTTTTTAATCTTTCTCAGCTCCCTGGGGAGTATACAGCCCCACACTGCCGTGGCGCTCTAAAGGCTTTTACAAACTTAATATCAGCCTTTACCATTGCAGGTACATATTTATACCCCTGGGTGAAGAGAAGCAATTATAGCGAAGTGTCTTGCTCAAGGACACAAGCGTCTAGACCAGGACTCGAACCCACACCCCGATGACTAAACCACCAGAACTTGAATTGGATGATCTAAACCACTCAGCCATGACACCCTTTATGAAATCCAATGTGTTAGTTTCTTTTGTTAGACTCACCACAATCTCCACAGCTTGTTTGTAAGCGTTGACTACATGGGTACATTTGAAGAGTTGGAAGTAAAGTAGTCCTTCTTCTGGTCTGCAGTACATACGATAATGATAAGCCAGTCCTAGACCACGAATCTGCTTCCACATAGGACCCTACAGAAATAACAAATTGCTTAAAATATTAGAAAACCATGCACTGATCCTAAAATAACAAAAACATATGACTTGAAGAGCTGTAGCTGTATTGTGATAATTACTGTTGGATGTGAAAACAGCTGCTGTGTTACTTGACGCTTTGCTTAATGCTAAGCAGATTTGGATTTAGTTAAGAAGAATTAGAAGTAGATACCTCTAATGCACAAAGGCATTCAATGTACACCATGATAGCTGGTAGGTCTGGTTCCAGGTAACTTGTAATGCAGGGTATAGTCTGAATCAGGAATGCAGACTCCACGGATCCTACACCCACTATGGTACCTAGAGGGGTACTGGGCGTACTTGGGCGTAACAGCTGACTTGCAATCTGGCCTAACTTGTCACTGTAAGAAGGATTAGGAAAAAGAGAGACCCTTTCTTAGTGCTTGGTAGAAGAATGAGGCAGCTTAGGAATAAGGGTAAACTTTCCATAGGTCTCTAATCTACTAGGGTACCCAGAAGGATGATGGGCATACTTGGGCGTATCAACTGGGTTGCAATTTGGCCTAAACTGTCTCTGAGAGAAAGATTGGTAAAATGAAGTTGATTACACATTGGAGTTTGGTAAAAGAAAAAAAAACTTAGGAATAAGGCTGGGCAACTTTTTATGGGTCCCTGTACCTATGTTACCCCGTCGGGTACTGGGTGAGTCTGGGTATAAGTGCCGGTAGGAAAATTTGACTATTTTAAGGAAAGACTTAAATTAATTAATAATTACCATTTTGTATCAGTCTTGATATCTTTCTCAATGAAATACTGTTTCCATGGCAACTGGGCATCGCCAACCTCTTTGAGTTTCTTCATGTTGGCTGCCATGTGGATGCGGAGGTTGCTAGGTGAGGTCAGTAGGTCACGGAGTTCATTCACTTCCTTGATGACCTAAACAAGTTGACATGAAATATATAAATTCACCATCTTTTTGCAGAAATTCTAATAAAAGTTTTAGTCTTTAAGCTTTCTGAATCATAACAAGCCTTAAAAACAAAACTTTCTGAGAGAAAACTGACTAATCAAGTTCACAAATCTGTTTTTTATTTTTTTTGTTACTATGCAACAACAAGATGGATATTGAATAGGGCTTAGATTGTTTCAGGAAAATAAAGTTTTAATCACATCCAGTTACTTGAACACAAGCCAAGCGACAACGAGTCTTGCCCAACTCTATTTATTTCTATTTGTCCAACACTCACCCCTTCAGGTTCTTTGTCCAATCTTGCCACCATACCAGACAAGAACTTGTGTTGTCTCATCATACTGGAAACAGAGAAATTGCTCCCTAAGGTAAACAAGTAAAATGAAAACAAATATCAATGTCTATTAAAGTATCCGTGGTTTGGTAAGCTTGAATCTAAAAGATCAAGTTATAGCAGCATTTTGACGATCACATTTTTATTATCAGAACTTAAATCTGACTTAGTTATTTAATTCATTACCAATTGTTTACAATACATTTTTCTCATTGTTTGGTTTCTTCATACCTTCAATGAAGTTGAGTTCCTTGAGAGCAGCTACAGCGATTGTCCGTCCATCCCTCTTAAGTCTTGCTACGTCATTCATCATCTTATTAGCAACAATCTTAAGACGTTCAGCGACAAATTGCGTCTGGTATAGAAGCTCTTGCAACCACTGAACCCCTCTCTTGTACTTCTCAATCTCGACCTGTTAGAACAAAACAAGATTGAGAAACCATCAATATAAATAGTCTATTTGCTTCTTTCTTTTCTCTGTAAATATTTATGCAGGAATATAAACAAATACAACTGAAACACCCCAACCTGAAACCCCCAAAGAAATAAACAAGTAAACAATTTCAATATTCCTCACTCAAAAAACAAGCCACATTGGTTCTACTAATAAAATAATATTTTGCACCAGCTCATGAAAAAATAGAAAACAGACAAATAAACCAGCAAAAACAAATAAACAAACAAGTCAACCTTTAAACAAAACAGTAAACAATTAAACAAACAAACAAACAAACAAGTAAACAAACAAATAAACAAGTAAACAAACCTTGATTTCAATGAAAGCCACCTGGGAGAACTCCCCACATCGGAATCGATTGCCATTGAACCCTAGACTTGACTCAGTCGATAGAGTGTCTGCCGCCAACTGAGTCACAACATCCTCATGCGATACAAGAACTAAATCCACACATAAGAAGAAATAAACAATAAATGTCTTGACGGCCAGTTTAATGTATTGAACGACAAAAGTATTTTCAAGATCAATAGTTGTGTTATTTGAAGGATGTGAGAGGAGCCAGATAATTCTGACCAGAACTGGTAATGTTACAACTCAACGTTTCGATCAGTATGTTTTGATTGTCTTCAGGAAAAATAATCAAATTTCATGAATACATTGGCAGATTGAGGGGGCTGTTGGTTTTTACCTCCGTCTCTGATGAGAGGAGACTCGAAGATGATCTCGATGAATACTGGTAGATAGGGCTTCAGTTTAGCAGGAATTGAGGATGTATCCAACATGACTGACATCTGTACAGGAAATAATAAAGACACACAATTTAGAGTATTCAGTGATGCTTGCTTGATCAAAATGTTGTCAAATAATTGGAAGACTGAATTGTGGACTTGTTTGTTTGTTTTTCTTGTTTGTTTATTTACATATAACACATCTAGACAATCTGTCAATAAAATAATTTGATACAAATGATAAGACATTAAGAGACTTCAAGACATTAGGGTCTTGGAATTACATAAACTTCTTGGTTGGATCTTGAGATTGGAATTTTAATTCAGAGCTTCAGCTTCTTGGATCTGGTCCTCTTCTGTGTATCAGAATTAAAACAGAACAAGTCACCAAACAAGCTGTTATCTAATACTCCCTTTGCCTCCATTTTACTGATAAAAGTATATCTTCTTATCTGACCCTCAAACACTCGTTAACCCCGCCCCCCAGTCCACCTGTCATCTAATGCTTTCTATCTGATTATTCTTGCTCTTTTCAACCAACCCCACACTTCCTCCATAATGCTCTCTTTTTACCGGTTCAACAAACCTGAACAAAGTTAGTGTGGATGTCATCTAACTGGAATGTGAAGGGGATTTGTTGTAGATCGATTCCATCCACCTCATTGGTCGGTTTGTCGCTAGGGAGGTTACTACGGCGATTGATGGGATGAAACTGGATAGATTCAGTTCCTGGAACTGGTAAAGAACTTATCATATTCTCAGGTGGCTCTCTCTAGAAAACAAAACAAAAAGCTTGAAATTAGTTTTTGGTTTTGCATTTTAGAAAAATAACTACCATTGTTTAAATGCACTGTACATGGTACATGTACCTACCTCTACCAATGGTTGAAAGATTGAGTGCAAAAGCATAGTTTAATCTTGTTGTAAATGGTTGGGATCAACCTCTTTCCCACTTAAGTAGGTCTGTGGCCAGCCTATGTCTTTCTACAGATATTTTCATGATAAATGTGCCATCAGTGTGTCTGACCTGGTTCCTCCTATCAGGGTGTTTGAGCTTTAAACCAGACTTTCTGCTTGTTCTCACCCGTACACTCTTGCTTTGCTGAGATGTAGAACAAAGAGCCATTCCAACAGCTTTATTCCACGTACTGCATCTCTTTGGAACTCCTTGCTTGGTGCATGTTTCCCCCCATCCTACAATCGAGACTGTTTCAAGAGGAATATCAATTCCTACCCAGCTCCCCCCGATTTATTTTCATCTTGAATGTTTTCTTCTTGTAGCCCCTTACCAAGAGTGGCTTTTAGTCTTGTTTTGGGTGAACTTGCATTTAAATAATAAAAATATAAAAAATACTTTGGTGATTATTCACTTCCGACAACTAGGGCCATATGTCTCAATTCAATTTGTTCCCCTTGGTCTGGTACCTCGTTCTCTTCTGTTGCCTTCTGTAGGATCTCTTCCTTCTCTTGGAGACCAGCTTTTCCTAGTTCTTCCCGTTGCTTAGCAACTCGCTGTTTCTCCTCCTCTGCCATGGATTCTGCAATCTGCTTACTTGGCTCACCTATAACCTATACAAACAAAGGAGTATAATCATGACATCATTGGCTATACACAAAAAAATCCCTTACTATGAAAAATACAATTTGATCTTGGGGGATCAGTTTTCTTTCCTTGTCTTCCAGTTCTAGGACCCCAGTTAAAATCCTGCCACTGTGTGGATTGGTTTTTCAGTTCTAACCCGATTGCATGGGTTTTCCCTTGAATACTTCTCTGTGGTTGTCCACACATCTAAAACTGAAACTTCCTTCTTCGTCTTTTCTGCATGGGGTAAAATAGTGATTAAGTTTGTTTTTCTGAGAACACTTGGCTTCACAACCAGAGTAAATAAATAAATCTTTACTTACTGTCACAGAGTTGGCAGAGGTGAGGTACTTAGTTGTGAGCTTTGTCCAGAAGGTGTCTGGTTCCTTGACTTGTTTCTTGTAGTTCTCAACTTGATTGAGTCGCTGGGCCAGCTGAAAAAGATAACGAGTACAAAGGGGTGGATTGTCATTCATCATTTCATTTCAATATAACTTGCTTAGTGCGGAATATTTGTTAGCTGGAAAATGTTGGTATAAGTCCAACGACAACATTTAGTGCTGGATTAGGGGCACAAAACAATTGTGCTTACTAGAAAGGGTTACCAGCCAAACTGCCATGTTTCATGTATGGATTCCAACTGGTATCCTGATTATTTTTGCTTAGCAGAATAGTTTTAAGCAGTGTTGTCTACTTAAGCAGCTTTATCAAACTAAGCTCAGGTATAACAGATGTTGCCTTGTATTTTAACTCTCAGATTAATGCTGTCAACAGAATTTATTTTAATTCTCACCTGGTCTTCATCTTCACCATAAAGGAAGTCCCCGATGCCCATAAAGGCAAATGTATCATGAGGTCTTTCTTCCATATGGTTCAGACATTCTAAGATACGACGATGGAGAACGCTAGCCATACGCTTCATATCAATAGCTTCTTTGCCTGATGCTATACCTTCTAGAACATCAACGAGTCTGCACAAAGAACAATGATAACACAACCAATAGAGGTGAAATGCGTATTTCTGACCACAAGAGGGCGCTTCTAAACCGCTTTATCAAAGAGTTTAAAGCATTCTATATTCTAAACTTGATTCAGCAGCAACCTCATCAGTCAAACTTCAATCCATTCAGCGATTAGTCCCCGTTATATTTTGACCAAAACGCTGGTGGTCCAAGTGTGAAAATTCTCAGAATCAAGAAAATATATAAACTTATCTAGTCATAAAAATCATTCCAAAACCAGATGTTTAATATCTGTGCTCAATGGAACATTGGTCCAAAAACAGTTAAAGTTTATTTTAATACAAACAAGCTTTTTCCCCCAACCAAAAACCAAACCTTTCTTAACTGATAATATGGCTATAAATTCTTTACACCAAAAGATTGATGTTTATTTTTAATTCCTGTTAAAAACAAATTTTCATTTGTTTAGGAATCAAACTGTACAGCTAATTTATTTACTTGTTTTACCTTTTCTTGATGTCAGGTAGTTTTTCTTTAGGAACGTTGTCAAACTTGACATAAACACAGGATTCTGCAGCTTCAATGACCGAGTAGCGTACCTAGGAAAATTCATATTTAAAACATCAATTCAGAGTCTCAGGTTCAAGTCCTATTCAGGTCAAATTTTCTTTGCTGAAACAAAAGTTATTTAAAATTTACCCAATCAGTTTCCCTTGTAGTTTAATACTTGATACAACAAAAGAAATAAAAACCTCATTACAGTCAACTTCGGGGTAAACAACTTTGGTTGTCTTTTTTAGACAAGGAACTTTCTTTCTTACCCTATTGCAGAATGGGTCTTCCCTTTCAACAAAATCTCGCTGTAGAGGAGCGACTGATGTATCAGTCAAGTATTCCATCAGCACCTGCAAAGCTGCCATGCTGTACAAGTCCTGAGATCAAACAAGTTAAACAAAATCAACAATTACAATTCTGAGAATAATAATAATTATAATATGTTTATAAACAGCCTTTGACAAAGGTTTCAAAGCACTGTAAAAAATGACAATAAAGAAACAAAAACTGTAATAACTTAGGATAAAAGCAAATAAGTTTTTAACATATCTTTGAAGGATTCAAGAGATGATGCCTGATGGATGTGAAGAGGAGATTGTACAATATTGTTGGTGTACCGACTGTGGTTGGCCATACTGCGTAATAGTGCGGGGTGCAGAGAACAAACACAAGTACAAGGGCAGTAGAAGTGGTTCTTTATTAATAAGCGACTTATCTCAAAAGTGTTTCACAAAATTCTATCTTTATTATTCTATGTTGTTAAACCTTTTAACAATTGGTTACATTTATTTTACCTTGGCTTTAGGAGCCCTCCATGCGACATACACCATACCATTAGCTTCATCATCCGATGGGAAAGAAACCGTTTTTGTTACACTCTCAGTGATGGGAGGGACGTCATTCTGCCAGGGACGCAAGTACGGTGGTAGCTCACCCTAATTCAAATCAATACATGATCAATTTATGGGGTTGAATTGCAAAAAAATCTCCACGACAATCAGTGCCTAATACACCGATCCATTAAGCCACGCCCATTTCTCATTGACCAATCACAACCGCAAAATCTGATCACCAATTGAGCCGTTTGGTGATCTTTGCCCTAATGGTGATCAGGTTTCGCGGCTGTAATTGGTCAACTCGTAAGGAGGCGGGGCTTGATGGATCGGTGTATTACAAAGAGCTGCTTAAGCACAAAAAGTAGCTAAGCAGAACAAAACTGTGCTTACCAGAATAAGGCTACCAGCCAAAATACAATCTAACATGTACTGTATGTGGCTGGTATCCTGCTTATTCTTTTCTAAGCAGGAATGTGTTTAAGCAGAACTATTTGTATAAGTTTGTAATTCTGAAATGTTGACTTGGTTGAGGGTTTCTGGCCCAATGTGTACATCACTGGACTGTGGCTTTCGGTTCAGTGGGTACTTCTGTCATATCATGTAGTTTAGGCATATTTTCAAAAGAGACAATAAGGAGATTTATTTATGAAACGCCTTATAGCTGCTTACAGATGAATACTCCTAAGCAAGAATTTGCAGGAAACCGGTCACAAATTTGTATGCAAAGAATGTTGTCTTGGTTGGTAACCTACTTCAGCTAAGCAACATCAATGGAAAGATAGTACTTTTAGACTTTGAGTTGTGGTCATTTTATGATTAATGCTCACAACCTCCTTACCTTAGCTATAATCTTCTCTTCAAATGGCTCCAATGCTTTGAATACTTCCTCGGGTTTGACTTGCCCCGTGATGATGAGACAGAGGTTGTCAGGGCGATAGAAATCTTTATGATATTGCCTGACTTTAGTGTTTGATGTACTCTCCCTCAGGTTAGACATGATACCGCCGGTCTCCGACTGAAACAAAAAATAATTTTCTTTCAAATTAAGCTGGATCTAAACTTATACACTACAATCATTGCTAAATTCATCAAAGTTGTGCTTGAAATGGCATGATAGGGGCAGTAACATTTCCAGTTAAATAAATTGATTCTTGAAAATGTAGTCAAGAATTACTAAGTGGAAAATTACCAAGCCGATCTGCCTACCAAAGTTTTACATTAGCCTACCAATGTCCCCCTATTAGATAACGATGCCAAGACTTTCTGAAATAATTCTGCAGGGCTTGGGTCTATTATAAAACCGAACCTGTTTTCTCCTGAAGATAAACAGAGTTATTAAAACGTCAAGAACACACCGACTCTTTTCAGAGCCATCACTCCTCCCGAAAGAGATTTACACATGGTTGCACCCACAAAATAACTAGTTATAGTTAATTTAATTTGATTTTACCCTTAAAGCACTGTAGTACTTTCCCAAGTTCTGTGAAAAAAATCCACAAGTAAATCACTCGGGTAGGATTCGAACCAAAAACCTTTGCATCGCTAGAGTAGATGTCTTACCACTAGACCACCGAGCTAGCCCAGTGGCTAGAGGCAGACTGAATTCCAATGTGTTAGCAGCGGGTACTGCAATGATTTGATATAGTTACTTCTGTTACAGGAAACATGTTTGGCCCAATGTACCTTATAACCACAATGCCCAGGGTACATCTCCCGTAGCATGGCTAAATGAGATCGACTTTCCCCACTGTTTTCTCTTCCTTGCATTTCACAGTAAACGACCCCAGCATTCTCTCCTTCACCGTTGACATGATGGACCTCAGTGACATAACCAGCTTCCTGTTCATTCAAAAGACAAACTTTTCATTAGGCCTACTTTCTACATTTGTTTCTTGTACAATTCTCTTTACTATTATATATTTCCGGTAATGAAACCAATAATGCATTATAAGTGGACTTAATCACTGTAGCTCGCAAGCCTGAGGAAACCTGTAAACAAGGGTGCTTGCTATGTGAACCAGAAACACCAAGATTAACCCTTGTCTTCCACAATAAGTGTTTTGGGTTCTTTTACGTGAACTACCAATTCAAGTACTTGGGACCTATGGCTTAATGTCCCACCTGAGGGACAAAGCAATTATGGTAAAGCATCTTGCTCAAGGACACAAGTGCAACAACCGGGACTCGAACCCACACTCTGCTGATCAGAAACACAAAAGTTTGAGTCTGGTGCTCTTAACTGCTCGGCCACGACACACCTGTTGAGGCTTGGATGTAAAGGGGGTAAGTTCATTCCCTACACATCCATTCAAAATCCCACTGCATTGTTTTGTTTTCTTCGTCCATTAGAGTCCAGTCCACCATCTGGTGTTTTGGGGTTGGACTGGGGACTACACTAGCTCACATCTTTGAAGACAAAAGGGAAATCTGTTCACAAATGCTTTAAAAACACCTGTATGTCTATTTTAAAAAGCTACTTACAGTTAGTGTCGGGTAGAGAACGTGGTCCAGATAGATGGGTAGGAGATTCAGAAATCCCTGGCTCCCTGCAGTCATCACTGTGTAACAGGTATGGTCGGTGTCTGTCCATGCGTTGGTACCCTGTGCAAGGCATCGGTTCGCAAGCATGTCCAGCACTCCCTACATGTACACATCAAAAAAAGTAGGTTTATAAACACCGCCTTTCCCTAAATACTCCTTGGTCAAATTGCCTAGGGTAGAAATAATGGCCTTAAATTATGAGAAATCTTTATTATTACCTTGAACGGGTATTTTTCACTTCCAAGAAAAATAAGATGCTCCAATGTATGGGGTAATCCGTCATCATCATGCGCCTCCGTTGCTATGGAAATAAATAAACAATACAATCTATGTAATTAATGCACTAAGCATGTGTTGTTACGCTAGGAGGTGCTGTAGTGATTTGATTGTGCTGCTGTGGTGCAGCCTTATGAAGTTATGTCCCACTGGGGACAAAGGAAGTCAGTCTTTACAGACAACATTGATTAATTACAATACGTTATTAAAGTGTCCAAACAAAGTGAAGAGGCTGAACACAGTTAAAATCTTAACATTTACAACTAAATATCTGGAAAAATGAATCAAAATGATGCAGAATTTAAATATAAAAAGAACATGATTTTACAATTAAAACTAAATTATTTAAAAGTAGCAAGGATTAATAAATGCGGAATAAATGATGATTCAGCAGATTCAATGAATAAATTGGGATTGTGATCTCAACCCCAGTTCAAACTTCACAGGCATACTGAAAAGTGAAGTGAATTTCCTTGCATCTTTAACTCAAAAAGTTGTACGTACACTTGGCCTACAATACATTACTATAGTATTAGCACATGGACCATGCACAGCACACTGTCATGACTGTGACTTGTGCGTGTTTACGTTCTGTACCGAACCGAGTGATTGTTCAGTTAGTCTACTCAACCTGATTTAAATTTCAATTTGTAGACTAATTTGCATATGCTTACTGTTCTTATGAAGAGGCCAATTATATCACCAGTGATCTTAATTTTATTTGGTTGGACTACGTCTAAAACCCAACAGTTTGCACCTTTCGTGAATTTCTACCTCACTCAACCGTATCAACGAAAATAGCGTCCATTGCAACCAAATATTCACACACTGCATACTAATTTTTCTTCAATTTCTCACCTAAACAGAAGAACCCATTCACAAGAGGACCCTCTACTTCAGCTATGAACACCTGCAGACCAGTTCGGATGGATTTATACTTGTTCACAGGCACGATTCCATTGGAAACTACCGAACACGTTCGCTCGAAGTGGGCTGCCATTTTGCAAAGATTGAAGAGAGAAGAATTTTATTAAATCGCCCAACCAAGCCCAAAATGTGAACTGTAACTGTTTGATTGTTTGCGCTTTAAGTAGCCTTGTTGGGCGATTAAACGAGACTGAAAATCAATGTTGGTGAAACGCCCTCTGTTGAAACTAATAACAGCATCCCCTTCCCCAATTATTGTCTGTTTTATTTAGTAAGCTATTTTTATTTGTCTCAAAATGGGATGTGGGGTGACTTAATCTTGCGACTAATCCGCCGTCTGTACACATTTTGCAAATCCTAAACAACTTGCGATAATAAAAAGTTTAAAAAGTAAGCAACAAAACAAATTCAACATAAAATAAGAATGAGTATTGCTTAGGTTTGACTTTTATGACCCTAAACAATTTGACTTATATTTGAAAGCTATTTGTGATATTCCAGAAGTTATCAGCTTTCAATTCAGGTGATGCCCATTAAAAACCGTCAGTGATAAAGAATGGTTAATTAAAAGCTAAAAAAGTAATTATTGTCGGCGTGATAAGCCTGCACTTATCTCGTCAATTACATCAGTCATGTACAAACAATACATTGGGATGCTGTATTTGCGATTGACTGTGGATAATCAACAGGCAAAAGTAAGTTTTTCGTTTTGAAACAACTTCCAGTAGCAGTTTGTTAAAATTCTTTCATAGAAAAGAAAATCAACATCAAGAATATTTCAAGGGAAATCGGACCATGTAAACAAATGAAAAAACTTGATACTATTGTTTTATATTCTGCAGTGGGTAATACACCAAATATTTAGTGGGATTTTGGGGTAATAAGGAAATTTTAATTTCACAGAAAGATTCCTAACATTGCATATTGCTTTATTTATGATTAATAACAGTTACTCAATGATCTGGAAATATTGTTATTCCATTTTTTTTTATGAGGAGTTATTTATTTCCTTGTTCAATTTTTTATCACAAATCCATGATTCAACTTTCCTATCAGTGGTTATAAATATTTTAGTGAAAGTGGTGAAATCGGGCCGTGTTTTGTCCTGGGCTTATATAAATTGCACCGGTCAAATCTTTAAGGGGTGGACATTTTTGAAAGACTTTCAAATGCTCTTCTTTAAACTTATTAATTTTGGCAGTGATCGACAAAGGTAATATTTCTTGTTAGAATTTGGTAATGCCTTTAGAATAAAACTGATCACAATTTGAAAAAATAATAACAACAATAATACACAAATACATAAAATAAATGAATACAAAATATCTAAAGCGTATAAAAAAATGTTAATTTTGCATCGGGGATAATGAATATAATTTGGTTTTTACTCTTACACCGATGTGTGGCACTGTATACTCGATACTTTCCCGAGTTCTGTGAAAACAAATCCACTGGCAAATCACTCGGGTGAGATTCGAACCCACTACCTTCGCAGTGCTACAGCAGATGTCTTACCGCTAGACCACCGAGCGCGAAGCAGTTTGAATTGTTAGTAGCGGGTATCCCGCAACAATTTAATAGATGTTAATTTCGCATCGGGGATATCATTTGGTGTTTACCCTTGCACCAAAAGGCGAATAGATAACTAAATAAATTATAAAATAAAAAAAATTAAACAAATGTAATCACTATTCTCACACTTGGTTGTATTTAATGTGCACGTGTTGTTCACACAGGCTCGCCTATAGAAAGCAAATGAGAGAAGGAGGTGATATTAAGGGGCGTAGCTGTTATTTATTTGAAGGGCGGATGGTTGCTTGTTGCATCTTCCCCGTCTACCTCCATGCCCCGTCGTCTAAAACCATCTTATTTTAAACATAATCTAGCTTTGTAGCTTTTAAAATAATAAACAGTTTCAGAGACCACTTCTCGCCTTATTTGAATTGTCTTCCCTTCTTTGCATAATTAAAACCATTATGCTAATAAACAATCTGTCATTATTATTGTGACCTCAATTATGCTAGGAATTCAAAATGGCCGCCTCTACTTCGCCCGTCAACATTGACAGTGAGGTTTTGTTCCGTTGAAAATGACTGATTTTAGACACGTTTCAATGTGACATTTTATCTTGAAAACAAATACGTTTGGAGTTTTCATCAAGCTGCACATTTCCTGTCTTCCGTTGAAAACTGTGACTTTCAGAGCCAAAAAGGCAGATTTTGTTCCTGAATCAAAAAGTGACTGGGAAACCGAGTGTGTGGATTGTGGGCCAATTGTGCACAGATCAGAAACGCATTGTAAAAAATCAGTCGTGGTTATTTTATCCCGCGGTTTGTTACGACGGTCAACCCCCGGGCGCTCAGCTCCGTTGTACGGCAGGGTCTCCCACTATCAAAGGCGTCTAAAGATTTGGCCTCGTGGTGGCTATAACAAAAGCTATTGTCTGGGTATTGTGTTTGTCTATTGTTTGATCAACACAGGCTTTCAATAGGCGCACGATTTGGCCAGGTGCATTTATCGAGAGAGCAGTTTGGAGTGCAGAGCAAACGCCAGGTGAAAACTCATGCTAAAAGCGAGTAAGTTAACACTTTTTCCCAGTTCAAGTTTTTGTCCATAGTGCAAAATGTTGTCGTTGTTTTTTTAAGTTTGTGATTTCAGCCCATACTTTTAAAGCAGATTTAGCATTAGCAGGGCTATGTGATTTTGACATGATGATCGGCTATTTGGATTTTTGTGTGGTAGGCCCCCCCTATTGTCATTGTGGCTGTGTGTCCTTAAAAAGCTAGTTCATGTTGTAGTTGTAGTGTGTCACTTTGTTGTTGTTGTGTTGACAAACAGTCTAAGAGGACTTTACACCAGACATCGTTGTTTACAGCTGGGTTTTCTAATAGGTTTGTTGTTATCCTTACACCGATGTGTGTTGGTTTATCCATGGAGGAAGGAAATTTCCTTCCTCCATGGTTTATCTTTGTAATTCAAATGAAAGACAGTGTAATTTATGATTTTTAAAGTGTTAAAATACAAAAATACATTAATGCAAATATTTTAAACTGACCATGTTTTGTGCACACTTGAGTCGCAAAATAGTGTTTTTTGAGTAGCAACTGATACATTTTGTGTAGCATTTTGCTCTACTAAACAAGGGTAATCGTTTGCTGGAAAGTTTATAAAGGAAGTTCAAATTTTGTCCAACTTGTTATTGGCTATAAATATAAAAAAAAACCAGCAAAACAAAGTATTCTTATACACCCTAATTGGTGTAAAAAATAAAATAAATAAGAAACATTTCTGAGCAGAAAGAGAGATAATGAAGCTTGTGGAAACCACAAACATCTGAGTAAAACGCAGCAATTTCTGCTCAAAACAACGGCTGACACAAAACTGGACGCTGATTGCAGGATTTTGTCCTTTCAATATTACTTTCTGTCGACCAACTTTATTTTTACAAAAGATTGGAAGGAATGTTCTTAATACCTCATTTAACAAGTAATTTCCCAGTTATTTTATCAGGTTACTCTAGAAATCTTTTAATACATATTTTTTTAAGGGTTGCTGAACATTTGGAGATACCTTAAACTGACGGAGAAGTGCATTGCTGTTAAAGCTTTGAGGTTCATGGCCTCTTTCAATGTTCAATGACCTTTTAGATTGAATGACGTGGGCGTGTTACCAGCACCCCTGTTATTGATAGTAAGCACTGTAGCACCCTGCACCTGTTGGTTGGCTTATTGTACCCGAAAATAGGGATAATTGTTCGATATTTCACTAAATTAAAATATTATTTAAATTTCAGTTGTGTATACTGCGTTGCTTTTTCGTTGGCGTCTGATTTCTTAATAAGAACTGCATTGTCATCAAATTTTCTAACAGCTGATTAAAAATTTGAATTGAATTAAAACAAAATATAGGCCTAATATTCATTATCTACAGTAGTTTTTAAGTAAACACACCTTGCAGCCAACCTGGGTAGTAGTCATCAAGTTAGGCCGACCTTTTTAATGGAGAGAATTTGAAAACAGTGTTTGGGCGAGGATTTTACAAACATAAAATCAGTTTAATTTGAATGCAGCAAATAAATTAAGCAATTTTGATTTTTGAGGCCCTGAAATGCTATTTCATCAAGTTTAACAGGATTACAAGCAAAAGGATTTTGTTGTTGGATTAGAATGATTTATAACTATATTTCTATCAGTGATTTTTTAGGTTAAAACTGGTCAAGCTTCGTTTTTAATTAATAATCAACCCAGTTCTTTTCTGCAAACAAATTGAACCTTTTACTGACAAAATAAATCATTCAATTCAATCTGTTTGGATTGCATCCCCTGTACTTTCCCCACACATTTCCCTATTACTGTGTCAGACAAAAAGCAAGCCATATTGCAAGTTGTATTCCCCAGATTGCCTATTGTGAAGCTGTAGGTTGGTAAACAATAGATTCATATGCACTTAGCAGATGTCATCATGACTGTGAGGTACGACCTATTGTTCTCTTTTCGTTTCTATTATCCACTGGGACTGGTTATCCTTTGTCTAAATTCATGTAGTTATTAGCACAAGGCCTATCTTAAGAGCGCTATTGTTTGCGTCTGGATAGTGTGGTATTGTTCTATAACAATGGTTCAGATTGAGCTTTTGTTTTCTGATATGGACTGGTTCATTGTATAAAGTAGGGGTGGGGGATTTGTATTGGAGGGGAGGTTGTAGGACTGCCAAGTTGCTGTTACATTACATACATTTCCATTTGAAAAGCAGAACATTTTACTTTGTAAATGTATTTGCTCAGCAAAAAGGGCACCAGTTGCAACAATGTATCACATTCTATTTTGGCTGGTAATCCTTTTTTGCTAAGCAGATATTCCTGTGCTAAACACACTCTTTATAAAATCAGGCCATTTTGCAATTTAACTGCAGTATGTTTCATGTTTTATGCATTGACATACAGCAGAAGAACAAATTACCGTCTGTGATTTGTTTTACTCCAGGAAATAAAAAGGAAATGGAAAATAAAGCCCATCATGTAATTAATACACAATCAAATTGAATTGCATTAATTCTCCTTGGTGGGCTTTTTAACTTCGGGCTTTTAAAACTTTATTGGAGTCCTGAGAAAACAAAATGAAAAAAAATTGAAAGTTTTCAGTGTTTTCAAACATTGAGTTTTTGACTCAAAGGATCAAAACCAATTGTTTTACTCGCTTCTCAAAAACTATTGCATTTAAAGACTCTGGACACTATTGGTAATTGTCAAAGACCAGTCTTCTTACTTGGTGTATCCCAACATATGCAT
>JAUELU010000034.1:5076473-5090144 GCA_032357145.1 Evasterias troschelii | reverse complement strand
CTTATTGTCAGATTTAACCCTCATTACAATATTATCAAGAACCTTTTTCATTTCGAGAAACAGTTCTTTTGAGGTAGATTTGAGAAGTTTCTGGAAAAGAGAACTTTTATGACTTCCTTGAAAATGTCAAGAATCTACACTGACTTTGTAGACATCTTGTAGTCCCCTTTAAGAATGGCACCAGGAAGCACAACAATGGCTCTATTCTTAGAAGACTAGGAACAGTAAACTTTCAGGAATGTTTGGTCTTAGGGGATCAGTGGCTGAGATTGAGGGCTTTGCTGTTGTTCTTGGCAGTGGGTTTGTTAGGTTGGAAAAGTTGTAAAATGTTGGGAAACTTTTTATGGATTAGTAGGAAGGGAACAATGAAGCCTTTGTGGTATGAAGGACACTTAGGAAATCCATGTTATTATTGGTTTAGCTTCTGGATAGCTACATTCCAAGCAAATATTTGATGTCTGTTGTATGTAGGAATGTACTCAATATTATCTAGTGAGTGATTTTGTGATGACATCAGCAGCTAGGGTCCAGGGGAGCAGAGGGAGGACTTGCCCTCCCAAATTTGGCAATTCGGGCACAGCAGGAAGAAGACAAAATGGCCAGAATAAGCAAAAAATAGTTGTTTTATTCGGTGTTAGAAACAGTACTGGAGTTTGTATCTGTGTACAATTAGGGGGAAATCAACACATCTGGCCCCCTTAATCAAAAAGTCCCTATAAGACCACAGACATCTGCTTGTAGCTCTCTTTTGAAATCACATTGTTGTAGACAATATATTAGGATTCCGACTAAACCAACATTGATTTCTGATATAACACTGTAAGACTCGTTTCTCTCCTGTCTTGGTGGGATTCGAACCCAAGATATTCCTTGCTCCAAATCGATGTACTAATTTTTAAACGTAACACAGGAGGCCAGTTATGTATTTTCTATTTTCAGGTCTCATAATTTCCAAGTTCAACTTTTATTAATCGTAATTTTCTATACTTTCATTTTCTATCTCTTTTGTGAGCACCTAGTGGCCTTTTTGTGCATTGTGAAACGCCTTACAATTACAATCATGGCTGGATTTCAAGGCTCTGTAAAAATTAAAACAGCACCAAACAAAAGGCTGAAATAATCAAAGAGCATTGGAAGATAACATAAAAATATTAAACCGAAAACAGGAGCAGCCTGTAATGACAGACATTGTTATAGCTCTTCAGTACAGTCTATACAGGACAGAGTCTGGCATTGGACCCAGTAGCATACTAAGGAGTTGTATTGTGTTTCAGAGCGATTAATAATATAACAATTATTAGAAAGATGACACCTTGCTTACTGTCTACTGTAATTGAAGGTCTTTTCTGTTACAGATTAACCATGTACATGTACATGTAGGAAGGAACAGACCAACCTCTGGTTGCTGGCCTTAGACAAACACCTCATGTGTTAAACCCTAAGGGTGAATATACTTTAACTTTAAAGGAAAGGTTGATAATATTGTTAATCACCTGAAATGAAATGTTGATAACAAATTTAGTTAAGAGACTATTTCCAATTTGTTTGCCCTTTGAAAAATCCTAAAAACTATGATAATATAGCCTAAAATTCTGTTTAACCCTTTACATGAACAAGTAGGTCAGCCCTTGTACCCCCAAAAGTTCCTTTTTTTTCAAAAGACCAAATATGATGCCTGATATGAGAAAAGGTTAGCAGGTAGTGCAAGTATCTTAACCGTCAGAGAAATAGCTTCATTTTTATGGAACAAAAACCTTCAAAGACCAAATTTTCATGCAGTTTTTGGAAAGTTAGAAAGGGCCCCTAAACTTATGACATATTGTACTTTTTTGTTACTATTTTAAAAGATATTTAGAATAATTATGCAAAACATATTAAAAGCTAATTCATTAATTGTATTGTGCCAAATCTGGCTTTTAAATTAGACCGATTAATTTAAATCAAAGCCCACTTATTTCTTTCAGCATGAATATTTATTATAATTCTTTTCAATTTCTTAATCGATTTGCAATTAACTTTCTGTTCAAAATTTAACCTACGCATTTGATTGTGAAATATATAACGCTGGGTTCTACAGATGGGGAAAATTCATAAGGAGTTGGTTGCTAATTGATGTGCATTTAAAATCCTGACTTGCGTCGGGTCATTTACTTAATCGCAAACGCCTCACGATATGAATTCAATTAAAAATCTCAGCCTAAATGAAGTGGAAATATTCTTGAGTGCTAGTTTAATCTGATCATCTCCAAGCTCTTAATGAATGGTCAGTCTGTAATAACCCATTATTACCCTCGTCCTGGCCTCATACAGAACTCACATCATCGACGATCCTTTTTTCTTATGGACACGAGTCTCGCTATAAACACCCGAACACTGATCAGGTGTATTGTAGTTTACCCTACCTCCTTCTTGCATTATTCATTAACCTAGGATTCTGTGAATGTACTCATGCAACTACAATGCCATTCTGCCATCACAAATCATTGTGACTGTAGGTCCATTTGGGCTGAGCCTTCTGCTTTACGAATAATTAATTTGTCATGGGGCGCTCTGGGGTTGTATCTTGCTGCGATGAATGCCCCTTGCATTTTTAATATCCTTGATTGTTGAGTTTTCTCGACCGTGTACGCTTGACAATTCCTCATTTCAGTATTTCCAAAATGGAAATAAAATACTGTATTGCAAGTCAAGGAACTTTCCTTTCTAATTTGTTGTTATTTTAGTATCAGACACTTAATATGGTCGTATATCGGGAGGGGGGGGGGGGAAATATGAGACAATTACAATCGTTCAATGTTGTGGGAAGCTCTTTCAGAATTGCTTCTCCATTGTGACTGTAATTTAATTGAAAATATATTTTATTTTGCTACACATAATTAATATTTGTCTAAATAAAGTCAAATTTATTTAATTTTTTCATAGCAGAACCATACCTCCTGTTCAGATAATTATCCATCTGAATAACTGTCCAAATCATTTGCATATCCGTAAACTCATTGTTTTTTATTATGTTTCCTGCAAACATAATATGCCGATATGAGCTGGCAAAAACCCCTGACGGAACATAAGTGGTGATCAAAACATGATCACCAAATTTGATGATGTTTTGACTGGTTGTTTATAATGGCGTATTTATTGAAAACTACCGGATTGGATAATATTCTTCCTCTTTAATAGTCCCATTGAAAATGAAGATTGACCATTATACAAACCAGTCTGTTTTAAAGGGACTGTGTTGTCATGATCGCACCAGGCATTATGAACTTTCCAGTCAGAGAACGATTTCATCAAGCGAATTTGCAAATATTTGGATTGAACAATTGTTGTACACACTGTAGTATCGAGTAGCAAATGGTAATTTTTTAGTAGTAACTGATAAATTTTACATCGCAATTTGCTCTGCTATACAAGGGAAATCAGTTGCTGCCAGTAACTGCATGTCTGTGCGCACTGGCCGTCGCATCACAATCAGCGCCCTCGTTGTTACGCTGTGAGTGTGATGTGATTGCCAGCGCATGCGCGTGTTCAGTAATGGATGACAGTACCACTTTAAAGGGTGTGTACAACATTGGTTAGATTGAAAATACAAATGTTCACAGATTTGCAAATAACTTACATGGTATAATGGTCATAAATGGAAAAATTCCCTTGAAATACTAATAGTGTTGCTTGAAATGCTATAGTTTTCTAGGAAATGTATAAAACAATTAGTCTTTATCACGCATGATAAAATCCATGTTTGAAAGTAGTGAAAACATAATAATGTATTGGGTCTTTTAACTGTTTTCTTATGATTCTGAAGACCGATTTTGTCGTAACTTTCACAGGTTTGTTATTTCATGTATATGTTGGGTCACAGCAAGTGTGGATACAGGTCTTTGGCAATTACCGATGTTGTACACATCCTTTTAGGAGGTCTTACATGTACTTACTGTGAATGTTTGTACATTCGGATTGTTGCTTTAAGACTGAGACTTAATCTCAAGATTAATCTCAGCGACAAAGCGTTTCAACTTCTGTGATACAATTCCAAACACATTCCAACCCAAATTCCTGTGAGCATGGTAAATTTTCAATTTATCAAGTACTAAACCACAAGGAAAACTGACTGGGTAAGTTTGAGATAAATTGGGGTTGAACAAAGACAAATTGAGTAGAGCAGCACTAGAACCTGTGACCTCTGGATTGACGTGCCGGTGTTCTACCAGCTGAGCTATCTATCTTTCTTTGATCAACCCCAAATTAAAATTTAAATTTGTTACAAAATCAAAACATGTAGGGCAGCTGGGGTGCGGACCTCTCCCCCTCCCCCATCAGTAGAATCAATCAAAATCCTTCTTATTTAATGGTACATTGAACAAGTGGCTTCTTAGCCCCTTAAAAGATGACCCCCCAACAAGACTCTGGATCCGCCTCCAGTTGGGTAACCACCAAGGCTCAAAACTTGCTTCCAAACGTATTAATTAAAACAGAAACACGCAAAAGTTTTTTTAATGGAGATATAATTTTACGTTACGAAACACTCCCTGTTTTATTTCAGATTCATTACTTTTCATTTCTAGCTTGTAATCCAGCTGCTTTCTTAAGTAATTTCATTTGCATAATTGTTCTCAGCTTAAAAAAGAAGAAGACAAAAAAGCAAAGTTCGTAAAACCCTCGATCAGAGGTTAACCTACCCTCAGTCGTTATCGTTTTATTACAAATTCATCGATTTCATTTACACAAGTATGTAAAGTTGAGACTTGCTTGAACTACTTGTTATTCATGGCTTTCTAATAAGTTGCCTTAACTTGTTCGTCTGAGGATGGGATGAAGTAGTTTTGAATCAAGGGGGTGTGCACACTTAATTAAGCCGTAGATTTGAAGTTTTAAACGGTAAGGCTCTAGAGATAATGGTGATGGATATTTTTAGTTCAAGACGTATTACAAAGAGTGAAAGGACTTCAAGAGCATTTATAAGAATGATTTTAATCGTTATTATTATTATTCATGGTTTATTAACATTCATTCTGCATCCCAGAACTGAATAGCATAAAGTTTACTTAAAAAAGAATAATAGTTTTCACATCTTAAAAAGTATTAAGTAGTAAAAATTTTGTTAAACGAGGGAGGGTATATCTTTGGTAAAAAATGCTATGGTTTTTGAGAAGTGAGTAAAACAATTAGTTTTGATCTCACGAGTCAAAAACTTGATGTTTGAAAACAGTGAAAACACTTTTTTTCTGGTGATTGCAGTGACCGATTGAGCTTAAACTTTCACAGGTTTGTTGTTTCATGTATATGTTGGGATACACCAAGTGAGGATACTGGTCTTTGACATTTACCAAAAGTATAAACCGCCTTTAACATTACTTTTAAGTAAATTGTTTAAACATGTGCAAAAAATACCGCCCTCTATTGACTTGTATGTGACAGTCTTCAATTATATACATTTTGAAAGATAAATATTTTTCTTAATTTTTTCAAACAACCTCTTTGTGAAAAACTGACAGAAATGGAATGTATTGTCCTGTCCTCGATTTCAAAAACGTAATGAAAAACAAAGAAATCAAAACTTAAGGGGAACTCATGAGACTTGGTTTGTTTGTTTGTTTTTTTCCTGCTTGGCTGTATTCATATCTTGATTTAAATGGATTGAAAATATTTTTACGATAAGTTGGACTAAACATTATTGGTGAAAGTTTCTTGAATCAATTTGAAATCCCCCTTTTTCTGGTTGGATGCTCTGATGCTATGTTCTTCGTAATAAGTGGTTAAGATGAATCATGGGTGCGTGTGATTCCGAGATAGGGTCAGCTAACCACAGTCTTTAAACAAACCTCTTCCTTACTTGTCACTTCTTTCCTCTCTCTCTAATGATCTGCACGCTTTAAAGACGCATAGATTCTCCCTATCCCCCCCCCCCCTTCTTTCAATTGATGCTTGTTACGTTCAGTCAGGTACCCTGTAGTGGCCTTAGATTTGTCGTTCAAGGTCAACCAGTGGGAACTTGCATTTGGGACGCAAACAGATTGGTTAGGGTTTGTTTACGTCCTCAAGCTTTGAACTATACACTTCATCAGTTGTCTTTAAGTGTCTTAGCTGTCACGATTACATAACTAACTCCCTCTGGGCTGCAAAAGAGAAAAATTTAAAAAGAAGACATTTGTTGTCCTCATATGGTTTGTTTACATATTAAGATTTTCTCCCACTTTTTTCCCCGCAATAAAAAAAGCAATAGTGATTTAGAGGTCTGCAGATGCTATTTTCAGATCAAACTGTTTTTCTGGAGGATTGTTACTTGTATGAATTTTGTAATTGGTTAGTTTTCATTTCAGATTGAAACTGCTCCAAATGCCAATCTACAGGCCTACTACTTTTTCTTTAGTTGTTAAACAATTTAAACTTAATCGCACAAATAACAAATCTCACTAAAGGTTCTTCAAAATCTAAAGGAATTCTTAACTTACTGCAGAGTTTCTTTGGCTAAACTAAGCTCCTTCATGATTCATAATCCCAAAAGAAGTCAAAAACAAAATCGCTTCTGAACAAATTAATACAGAAGAAACGCATCACATTTCTGATGTGGCCAAGAATGGGGAAAGTGGCTGCACTGTTAGTGTATGGTGCTTTATTTTTATAATGAATTGTTGAAGATATCATAAAGCTTTATTATACCTAGTGGAATATGATAATGGGGGCCTTGTAACCACTATTCAGGAAGGGCTGATGTGGTTCAACATATGGCTTATACTATAGAATAGGACTTGGGTGTTGTGGTTAAAAGGTAAACAGGGTTTCCCTAATGCACAAGCTAGCTAGAGTCGAGACACACAGAGTGTAGGATAGTATGTGCTAAGTGTGGGCTGATACGCCAATCAAAGATTTTTTTAAAAAAATTTGTTTTTAAAATTAAGATCAATTCACAAAAACCATCAACTATGAGTGCCCCAGATTGCACATAGACTTTTAAAACCGAAATAAACACCAAGTTACAAACAAATTTGAGGACCTTGCAAGGTTAGGCCAAACTTTCACAATTTTGGCCCAGAACCCTTTGCTTTCAAAGATCTAGAAATTTTCACCTCTGAAAATCAAGTTTTCCAGGGATTTTTGGTGGCGTTTGATTCTTAATTCTTATCATTAGAGTCTAGTTATTGCTAAGTAATTGACAATAAATGCCTTGAAGGAATTGTACTTATTGTATTTTGGTAGAGCACATTCAACCGGTCAGTCAAACTATTTTCATAAATAGGTTACGTCAACTTTTTATGAAAATATAAAGTTTTGTTTTTCATTAATTTGGTGCATGTTCATATTGAGCTTATTTTGATTGGGACAATCTAAATAAACAACAGTGATTGTTTTTATTTATATTTTGTATTTTTGTGGGACAGTATTTTTATGAGCAAATGTTTTTGTAGAGGATTTGTGCTGGTATGATTTTTTTTCGTCACAGGTTGAACTAATTTGTTTTCTTTAAATGTTAATAATTACGAGTTCCACTTTGTCTATAAAGCAACATTGTTGAGCATGTGTTTTTGTGTGATAAGGAAGCATGGGTCCTAATAATGATATGATTGCCTTAGACCTACACCGATCGGGAAGAGTTTGTGTTTTCAGTGGGCAATTGCTAAGATATGTCAGACAAACATTGGTATTGTCTTGACAAGTTGTTGATGAATAGTCTAACAATCCATTATGTTGATGTCTCATTCGAGTACTACAAGGAGTCTAATCAAAAATGGCCAACTGTTACAAGATTCTAAGCTGTCAAACTGTCAGATTATGATCCAGATCAATATACGGATACTGTACTGATGAAGGTCGAATGATTCTCTAAGGTCAAATTATTATGAGCTCTGAACAATGCAAGGTAAATGATATTAAACTGAAGCGCTTTATGCATTATGGGAAAGAGCTATTGTTCTCGTTCAGCATGTTAAGTTTTATGCTCTTGTTATACCGTTCAATAAAAGCAATGAATAGTAGTGAAGCACTTTACAAAAAACAATCATGATTTTTTTTACAACTGCTTCTTCAATTAGTAAAATATTTTCAAAGTTGTAAGGCATTGTTGTAGTTTTGATTGAGCTTGGTAGTTTTGATTGAAGTGGGTAAGTTTTTACCTAGACTTGTTGACTTTATAAAACAAAATTTGGTGGATTTCTTTTGGTATTAGATGAAGAGTTTGGTTGAGTTTGTTGCAAACTGGATGCAAAACTCTTTTTTATTTTAAAAATATACCACATTTTTTTGTCATTTCATGTCTATGGTTGCGTAATTAATATGTTATTCTTGAAATATGTAAACTTTGAGATTAAAACTATTGCCAAGCAAAGAATATGAAGAAGATCTTTGTCAGTGAACATTCCCAGCTCCGACATATTGTGTTTTCTCAAGCAGTAGAAATAACCCTGACACACACAATACCAGTCCCACTCAGGAATGCTGTCTGCTTCCAGCCCATAACCAAAGATGGTATTGTACTAGGTGACCCCATGACCTTTCTTCAGCCAGCATACCAAGGAAATCTTTTTTGTGGGGCTTCCAATGAGCGAACTGCTTGTGTGTGATGATATGATATCGTCTGTTGTTTCTTTTTGTATTATTGTGGTGAAATTACTTTAGCAGCGTGATATGAAGGAATACCGTTATGCTTGAGGCTGTGTTTATCTACATTGTGTTTACGCTGAGCGCTGGTTCTTGCTGTACTTCCATATGTGCGACTACGATTGTGTAATTGTATTATAATGCAGTAGGTTATTAGAATTAGCTTACCTCAGAGCGAATGTATTGCATGGATGCTTCATAACGACCTACAAGAAAATCCAGCAGAAAAATTGGCATAAGTAGGATGTGATTGTTTTCCCAATTATTTCATTAGGAATATATAATTGTGGATAATTATTTGGTTAGTTATTAATTTGTTTAACTAATTAATTAGTTCAGTCGCATGTGATGGAGGGTAGTATGATTAATTAACTGTTTAAGAAATTATAACTATAACTGCTCAAGATAAATTGTTTCTGTTGACAATTCTGCAGAGTTAGAACATTTAAATGATCACAGAACTAAAATATCACAGATCTTTTAAAAATAAATATTTAGTTTATTTCTTACAATATTAACTTGTTATAATGGTTACAATATAAATCGCAGTCTGAAAACACTTATGGTTAAGAGCCATTAACATATTAAATATAAAAACCCATTTAGTTTGAGGACATTATGCACTATCCGTTAAGCAGTCCAATCAATAATAAGGAAAATGTGATTTATGCTGTCTTGGTCGTTACCAGAAATTCCAAATTCTGAGCTCTTCTTTTGTGGACTTCCTGACAGCATCAAGAATCAAACAAACTCTGAACTTGAGTGAAACAACAAACGATTAAATAACAGGCATTTTTGGCTGCGGTATAAAGGAAGGGATATCTGACTCGGGGCTATGAGTTCAGTATTATTGCATATACACAGCAGGGGCATTATTAAGTTTTTGTGTGGCCGAAAGAGTATACATGTAAGACTTGATCCTAGTCCTTTTCCTATTTCTCTTCCTCATGGTGTTATGTTGCTTCTGTTTGGTAAATTCTTTCAAAGGACTAGTAAATCACTGTTTATGTTATGACATGTATGCAGTACTTTGTTAACAGGATTATGTTGTCCTCAATGAAACAATTTTAAGTTATTGGTTTTGGGGAGGCTATCCTTGGATATTGTGTGCAGTTTTTCTTTCCTGTTTTCTACTTTTGTTTATTTCCATTACTATCCTCTTTTTGCTCTTGCTGTTTTTCATCAGAATAAATTCAAATCAAAATCAACGAAGTGATGGTGCTGAAATGCAATGCTTAAATTGTCCATGTTTTGACTTGTCTTTTAGAGTCTGAATGATTTGTGCAATAGAACTGAATCCTTCTACAGCTATGTTGGTCTTGTTCCTTGTATAGCATTCATGTCTTACTGATTGTCATGAAGACAAGAGCCAGACTATTGTACCTACAGCCTCACTTTGGCTACACTGGTTACATTGGTAATTTGGAGATTATGTCTGGTACTTGCCTCCATCTTCAGTTTGAGTAGACCTTCACTTTATAGGCTAGGCTTAGAGCGGCCATTTTGTTTTGCTTCCAGTCAACTCATGGGAACCAAACTGAGGCTTGAAGGAGGAAAGTCAGTCTCCTTTTTGTTCTTTGAGAATAAGAATTTGTTATTGTTATTGCATACAAGATACTAGACAAGAATAGTAACTTGATTATGGTCTATTTTAAGAAGGCAGTGTTTTATGGCTTCATAGTTAAATGTACAATAGTAACATTCTTGAAAATTTAAGTATTATGAACGTCATTATTCCAATCCATGTTTGAGGCTTTCCTCTAATCTTTGTTGCCCATTTCAACACTTGTACTACACTTTGACAAGAATGACAAGCCAGTTTCTTTGTCCCATTGCCTTATGGTGTCAGAGTCTTTCAGCTGTCCAACCCAGGCATACCAACAACTCTGGTGGTCTTTGTTACCACTGATTTCTTTGTCCGTACTCTCAGCCCATTGTTGGTAAGCTTTGGTGAACTCCCTGCCAGAGGGTCTCCACCTTTTGTGTGTCTTGTTTCTCTGTACTTTCTTGTTAGTCAATGGCCATTGAACAATTCTGTTACCCCTACATTGTATTTTAATGTATAAATAACTGATTTGAAAGCTTGGTGGTGTAACCATGGGGTAGAATAAATCAAAACACAAAAGGTTAAATTAGGAATCTGGCGAAAACATGAAGGAAGGAAAATGTAATGCTGTTTGATGAATGGTGGGAGAAAAGATATTAAATCAGAGTAAGTGTTTAAGAATCTCTTTTATTATACTTGAGTTTCATATTTGGAAGTCATGAGAATGAACATGGGAAGGTGTTGATTTGCACATGAGTGGATGAAAGGTCACATGATTGTTAAGCTACTAGGGAGGAAGGATTCAAGAGCTAGAGGTCCAGTGAGGAGCTATTAGTTGTGTGGAACAATGCCCTCTATTGGCCAGTGTGTGACCAGTGTATAATGATTGGGGTTGGGTGGGGGGTGGGTGAGGGGAGGGATGTTGGGTAACCAATGGGTAATCCAAGATGGGAACAGGGATAGCACGCTGCCACCTTTACCTATTTTTTCCTCCATAGCCGCTAAAGAGAATTTTCGCAAATTTTTTATTCATATAGAAGAATACTTGATGGATGACTTAATACTATGCTTAAGGTTGTAATGATTTACATCTCATATTAATTGTAATCTCCTTGAAATCAATGTTTCCAAAGTGAGGCTGGAAGGACATTAGTCTAGCTCCATTTTGGTACAGTATAGTTAATAAGAATGTTTTGAAACTTGGCCCAATGCTACCAGTGCCAACTTCAAGGTACTGTTCAGTTTCTTCCCCAGTACTTCTTCACGTTAGGATTCTTACTGTATCCTTCTTCCCTGCTCATATTGATGTGCCCTTTTTATGTTAAGGGCCTCATGAGCAGCGATTCTCATGCACAAGTTATGCAAGAGAAAGGAAAGCTACACAGACAAGACAGAAAACCATGGTCCAGAAACTATGTGATGCTAACATAGAGGGCAGTCCATCAGTCATGTCTGTGATAGCTCTTAGGTCAGAGCCTTACCTGTGTTTGGAGCCCCCACCTGCATAAGCTTGTTGATGGGTCAAGTTCGGAGGTCAAACTGTTACCATAGGAACAAGCCGTTTGAGTCTGTACGGAGTTCATGAATGAATGAAAGTTATGGGTTGGGGAGCTGGGGGTTATGGGAGAGGCAAGTTGATGTACCATAATGGGGCTAGCTGCGGCATTTATGTTACCAATAGTTATGGGTGTGTATGTAGTTTGGGTTGACAAAGGCTGTTGAACTAAGTTTGCTACTAAGTTTTTACCCCGTTTGTACGTATCTACTTTGCTGTGCGTTTTTGAGAATTTGTCTTGCTATTTATTCTACTGCCGCGGAGTAGATTTGGGAACTCAGGAGACTACTCAGGTTATTATTTGTAAACCAACTTATATAAATTATTTAATCTGCAAAAAGTTATTTTAGCCATGGTTTGAGAAATACTGCAAAGATTATTCTGTATGATTTTGTATTGTTAGATTTTGCCAGTTTGCCGCCTTACGTTATATTTGATCACCACCTGTTTTGCTAATCTTGGCTGTGTGCATGTACAAAGGTTATCTTTATCTACAACACGTCCTTCTCTTTTTACTCAAACTATTTCCTCACTAGGGATTTAGGATGCATGGAAAATGTTACTTCTGCCAGTCGCTTGTGAATCACAGGTTTTGTGACTACGTTATGACATACCTTGTTAAATGTCTTCATTAGAGGTCTTAATAAAACCATCACACCGCGACGCTTGTACGTAACGAAAGTCGCTAGGTGGCCTTGACTTGCTGTTACACCGTCACCAACAATACTCTAGCGACATCATAATGCCCCTGGCAGCACTGTGCACCATGGCAGGATGCCTCATAATCAGAATGAAAATATACAATTACTTTCATATCCGTCCATCTTTATAGAAAATGTTCTCCCCCGCAAAAATGCTTGAAATTTTGTTTTGTGTCTGGGAAAAGTAGCTTTGTTTTTTAGGAAGATTGTTCTTAACTTTTTTAGTGATAGGCCAGCAGGACCAGCTTGCTTGTTATTACACTAGCCGGTCAGCTTTTTCATTGGTCAAAATTTCAAACTATAGGGATGCTTTTCAACACTGACCAGCCAGCTGGACCACCGAGTAGAGTTTGACTGGTCCTCGGGTGTTTAACTGGTATCTGTGTAGCAGACCGTTGTTGAGGGCATGGAGAATGCTGCTATAACTTTTTGTCCCCAGTAGGAACTTGAAGAAATGTATTTGTGGGGAAAGAGTTTCATTTGGAGGAGTGTTGTTCTTTAGTTTTGTTCAGAAGACACGCTTTACATTTCAAAATGTTGGGGCACTTTAGGATTTCCTGGATTGTTGGGGAAAGTTGGTGTTTATGTCACTACTTGAAACTTTTGTCTCACTCAAGAAAAATGATTTTGTGATATGAAAACTGATCTTTGATATGGGAAAATGATTCTAAAAGAGAATAAACATTTCTTAATGTATGAAATTACAAAAATTTTAAGAAATATTGCCTTACCTCAGAAGATTTCCTTGCCACATTTTTATATATTGAAAATATATTGTTAATTCAAGATTACTTTTCTTAATGTTAGAATGTTATTGTAAGAAATTGCCTTTTTTTGTCAGACAAAACCTTTTCCCCATCAGACACTTTATTAAACTTATGGAGCTTTTGGGGTTGAGGTAAACTTTTGTTTCAGACATTTCTAATTAAAAATTTCCTGTTCAATTACTTTCATTTCAAGATCAAGTCCGTAGTCCCCTGGTGCACTTATTGTGTTTCCCAACCCATCCACACTCTTACACAAAGCTATACAACTCCATTTCTTAAAAATGTTACAAACAATACAAAAATAGTCTTTTCTTGTCAGCTAGTTGGACCACAGGGTGCGCCAGGGGTCACAGAGGTCATGACCTTGTATAACTGATTGACAACCTCTCTAGGGAGTGGGTTTTTTTATTTCTGATTCAACCAAGGATAAACATACTAGGTCAAATCATCAACATAGATTTATAAATCACTGGGTTATGGGTTTGACTGAACTTGCTTACATATGATTGA
>JAUELU010000034.1:5038124-5052261 GCA_032357145.1 Evasterias troschelii | reverse complement strand
AGGCGCCCTTGCATGCCTGCTTCTCGAACACGTTGTAGCCGCGTCCTTCGCAATTCAGCTCTTAGCTGCCAGTAAGGGTGATTAGCCTCCCAAATTATTAATTATTATTAAAGTATGTAAGGCAGATATGATTTAACTGATGTTAATACAGCATCATGCCTGTTCATTTTTTATTTACAGACCATACAAACTTCAAATTTGACTTGATTTTCTGTTGTTATTTCAGCAACGATTGCACGTATGTACCGTGACACAAGGAAGCTAGAGTCCAACAGGCCACACATCAAGCGACCAATGAATGCATTCATGGTGTGGGCCAAAGAAGAGAGAAGAAAGATCCTTGCCAGACATCCAGACATGCACAACTCTAACATTAGCAAGATTCTTGGTAAGTGAAGCTGTAGACTCCGTTCAAGGCGTTTTCATCTGCCGTAGGATGAAGACCAATATAAATTGCCCTGATACTTATCCGGATATGCACAACTCTAATATTAACAAAATTCTTGGTAAGTGAAGCTATAGACTCCATTCAAGACGTTTTCATCCACCGCAGGATGAAGCCTGGTACCATTGCTTGCTTCCAACTCTTCCTCAATTTAATTCTTGCTGCACGCAACAGCAATACCCCATTACTGTTCTAGCTAATACTCGTTTTTTGAGCTTCTGTTTTCCAAATTAACTCTTTTTCTTACAAGATGTGTCTCAATTCCTGTCGTTGTTAGGCATTAGTTTAGTCGGGTCTTTGAAGCTTGTCAAATACTATTGCCAACAATAGCGGCTGCACAGACAACTAGATCATATTTACCTGACCCACTCTTGTCGCTGCATATATCAATCAGCTCTTTTATCTAAATACGATTTACAGATTCTCTTATAGCCTTCCCCCTTGATACCAACAGAGGGCGGTATTTAAGTTTCATGTGATACTAGTAATAGCAAGAGGTTTCCTAACCCTTCTTCATTGATAAGGAAATTTAATTTAGAGACAACGATGCTGGGATGGGTGATCGAAGAAAACAAACCATCACTTTTGATTACATTTTTTGTTAATAAAGAAACATTGACTAGAGCAGGATGTGACCTGCAACCTCCGGATTAATTTACCGGCACCCTTCCAATTGAGCTGTATAGCCCTGTATTGGCAGTCTCCCTACATTATTTTGTCAGTATATCTATCCACTGTGCCAATCGGAAGCCATTCAACATATAATGTAGTTCCGTTAATCCGGAGGTTGCAGGTTCAAATCCATCTCTAGTCAATTTGTCTTTGTTAGTTTTACTTGTGGTTTTACTTGATGCTTTTGACTTTGCAAGTTTGTTCATTTGAATACAGTTCTTTGTCAAGGCCACTTTGATTTCCCCAGTGAGGGATAATAGATGTTTATCTATTTATCTAGCTATCATTCTTCTGGAAAATTTTCCTGAATTGTAGTCAATTACCTTTAGCCGCTGCAGACAATCTGTCCAGAAAGTTGAATCAACTTTGATCTTTTTTGTTCTTGTCTTGTAAAGGTTCTAAATGGAAGACCATGTCCAATGCAGAGAAGCAACCCTACTATGAGGAACAAGCTCGCCTCAGCAAAGCCCACCTGGAGAAATACCCCGATTACAAATACAAACCCCGCCCAAAACGCACCTGCATCATCGACGGTAAGAAGCTTAAGATCGGTGAGTACAAAGCCCTGATGAGAGCCAAGCGACAAGAGGTCCGACACGTGTTCTATACGCGAGATGGAGAGCACATGGTGAGGGCGCCAAACATTGGGCCAATGTCTCCACATGGACTATCGATGGTGGACGGGGCTTACTCCTTGGCGCAAGTCTCATCACCAATGTCATTGGAATCACCAACAGAGTACTGAGTACCTTAGTCTTCAGGGTTTTCTTTCTACCTTTTTAATAGTAGCTTCCCTTCCGGCCCTTTTTCATAAAGCTGGACATACTTCTGCTAAGCGAAGAAGAGTTTGGTTAGTGGAAATAGGTTAGCAGGGTTATCTGCTAATTAGTTGATAAACAGCTGTATGAGAAAGGGCCTCTGTCTTGCGGAGACATTTTTGTTTCCTCTGTTTGAATCAGCCAGACTGAGGCTATGGTCAGGTCCCTTTATATGCATTGAGGATTTGCTGTATGATGAACACGGGGAGCTAGACAAACATGGCCCTAAAGTTGTATCTAGGTTTATTTACATCAGGGATGTTTCAAGGTTTTTCTCATTTCACAAGGTTTTGTCCTGTGGAGATATGCAGGTGAGTTTCACCAAAGTCAATCTCAGAGTTTCCCGTGTATGAGCCTCAAATCAGAAACATGGGACAGGAACCCTTGTGACTTTTTCATTTCAAAGATGTCAGTTGGGACTTCTTTTAATCCATTGCATTGTAAAATAAATTGCTGCCTCGTTGCTCGCATGCTGGGTTTACAAATTAGGAGCTGAATTATGCATGGTTAAACTATTACAAAGCTTGTATATTATAAAGGACCCCAGTGTTGAGCTGTATGACTTATCACTGAAGAACAAAGCTCGCCTTCTAACTCGCTGCGCTACTGTAGGCAGAGATTTATCATTGGCTCTCATTACCTCTTACTTACTGTGCAGTCAGTTTCTTTACCTCAAATATGGGGCTTGCTTTCTTGCATCGCTGGTATTAAGCAACAAACAAGGTTTGTTTTGGAAACCTTGATGACTCTGAAGCAGCTTATGAAGATAAATTCTACGCAGGATTATTAAAGCAACCTTGAAAAAATATCAGTTTTAACCAATTTATTCTGACTACCTCATCCTCCAAGAAGTGGACTTTATTTGCAATAGAATGCAGCATGTATGTATTTCATTTTGGCAGCCAAAGACCAGTGCTCAGTGTTCCCTATCCAGTTCTTCAAGTTGTTGTCAACACAATCTGTTACGCCAACTTCACTTACAACAAGTCTGAAAAACACACTTAAGGAGTGGGCTACGAATGAGAAAATACTGAATTTCAAATTGAGTAGGATCACTTGCAAAATGAGAAAGATTTCAACATTATGTAAAACCAAGAAATTACCGATAAAGCCGGGTATGAAGTAACAAATTCACATCTTGTAATCCTGCTCTGATCAGACTGCTCAAACCAGATTCTAAGGTTTAAAACAATTAGCATTGGTCATTGATTTCTGTCAGCTAAAAAATATTCAATGTTTAAGTTATTAATGCAGCTTAGGAACTTCATGTTCTTTTAGAGAGGGGATATGGTTGATGTTTTGACGATCAAACTATTAGAACAGTAGAATTTGATGCAAATAAAAAGTAGTACATTTTAAGGGTTCGATTTCATGAAGCTTTCTGCATGAGGGCGACTTTTCTCATAGTGAAGTCTTCAGCAGAAAAAGATGCTAAGGCAGAAAATGATTGCTTAGCAGAAATGGGTCACCGACCAAAATACCATTTAGTCTACACTCCTCATGACTGGTTCCCATCAAGTTGAGCAAGACAATTGTCAAGCAACATTATCTGCTAAGTAGCTTTACTAAATTACAAAATAAATCTAGCATTTTGCAAACATCAGTCCACAAAACAGCTAATAAATAATTGCCACAACTTTGGGTGCAAATTTCACTTTGAGAATACTAAGACTTACAAGATCCAGGTATTCTCTGATACTGAGTCTTTCTAAGGTGTCAGCTTGATTTCTTAAAATCCATGCAGTTGAAGATTCCGGATGAAGTCCGGGAACCTGTTAGCTTCACCAACCATCACCCTCTCCTTCCATTCAGAACTTGGTGATCCCAAAGGGTTCATCTAAAAACACTAGTGCAGCTGAGATGTGCTAACATTTGGATTTGCTTTTATTTTTTATTTATTGTGTTATAAAAGTGTTGCTAATGATTTGTACAGTGACATCACAATAGCCTTCCTAAAAATTGTAGTCGTCTTTTTTTAGCAGATGCTTTATTTTAGAGTTGAAAATAGCAGCTACAAATGTTAACCCTTTTTTAATGACAATCTTGTGGAGGACCTTGATGTATTTAAAGTTGCTAAAAGTATTCTTTTTTGACAAGTTCACATAGTTGATATGTGGATAACTTACTGGTCAACCTGAGTTTAAATTACTTTTACAATATGTTTTTATATTGTAAAATAAAAGTAAACCATTATTGTTTTATTTAATCTTTGCTTGTACATAAACAAATACTAAAGAAGAGAAAAGGACAAAAAATTGGTAATTTATTTTCAGGACCACGTGGTACATTGGGACAAGAAAAAAATTAACAACAAAACACCTGTCTTTTAAATATGCATGATTGATTTCCACTTAAGAGTGCACACACAAAAAATTAGGTTGTCAATCGTAAACAGTGGAGTTGATAATTAATATTGTACCAAGTTATGAACCAAAAGAGGGCGCTATATCAATGACATTTTGAACAGAGAGACACAAATTGTTTAGTCGTAAGGACTTCTGTTTTACAATTCATATAGCACCCAATTGTGGTGATACCAATTGTGTGGGACATTTTGAAATACTGCCCTCTTTGGTCAGGTTTTCAGCAGTTCTTGATAACTTAACTCTAAAAAATAAATGAAGGGATTGTGACAGATTGGGCGGTGTTGTTGTCCAGTCGTAACGTGGCTGCTTTGTTGTAGAGTAGTTTATATGTAAATATGTATTTAAATCTACAGTTATATCACCGTACATCAATTGTGAGTCGTCTAAACCATGGTATACCTCTGTTTAAATCCTCTTTACACTTCTAGTACGCTCAATAAATCAATGTATCCCAGCTCCGCCCCTTCCCTTTCCCTCCCAGCAAGATAACACCTGGACTTAATTATTTTGTTTAATGGTTAACCCTTTTAACTTTGAAAGTTCATGGTGGTTTTTTGTCCGAGGTGCGACTAAGAAGTACCAAGTGAACTCAGTGCTTGGTCCAGTTTCCTAAAGCCTGTAAGCTCAAAAAATTACTGAGCACAGACAAATCTTGCTTAGCAGAACAGGTTACCAGCCAGAAGACCCCAAAGTTTACACTTTTGCGATTGGTGTCTCACTCATTTCTTGCTTAGCAAAGAAATTGTTTAGCCAAATTTTCTGAATAACAGTGTTGAATTTTGGCCCTGTTTGACTGCTAATCAAAGTTTCCAAATCGTAATCCATAACTGAAAGTTTGTAAATTGGGTTTTATCAATCTGTTACTTTTTATTTGTACTACGCATGACAGCTTGTAATATTTGCTAACATGTCATCGACAAAGGCTGCCCTCTCGCGGCCCTAAACTACAACATAATTATGTTATTTATATGTTATTAACCTCGTTTGATGGCTAATCAATTTGGAGTATAATAAAATATATACATCAGATAACTCTTTATTCTTCAAGTTGAAAGAAAATAAACAAATATGTGGAAAAGGCGAAAATAAATTATGGACAACCTTTGTATTGAATTGGACAGCTTTCCCGAAAGTGGACTAGACCACTTGACTTTATCGGCTACTGCGACGCCATTTTGGTTCCAAATTATCATCATCGTCTGCAGCAATTAGAAGCTAAGCACGCGCAGATTGTACCGCCAAAAAAAAACGAAATCTTGCTAATATTTTGGCTCTTCGGTTAAACTATTTTCGTCCAGAGATTCTAGAAATAAATAATGTTAATAGAGCTTTTCCTTCAACATTAGTTGCTAATTAACAATGTAAAACTTGTATTTACCTAATAACAATTATAAACAAATAGACTAAAAGGAAAACTATTGGGAAATGGAAGGATGTATCGACCCCGGATGACCTGTTCGTATTTACTATGCAATACTTTCTAATATGCTAATTCTATTGTTATGACGTAGTGTTACATATTCATGACTGCTGTTTGGCAAAATGACGTTCACTACTATTTCATTAGTTAGTAGTTATTGTGATAGTTGTTAATGGGAGTATATTTGCATAGTTTAGTCTTATTAGGGGTCATATAATCATATCCGTTGTCCATGATGTTAACCTTAATTTCTTAAAAAGTACTTGTCAACGATCTTCTAATATTTACACCCCACCCCACCCTGAGTTTAGTGGTTGAATTTTAAAACTGACAACGAAATATAAGTTCAGCAAAATATGGTTCAACATAGTTCTAAATGTTTAAAATGAAGACTACGTTAAAACTGTGTTTTTAGTATAAAATAATTTGAATTAATTATTTTTTATTATGAATTAATTGTACAACAAAACCAAGGGAGGGAAAAACAAAAGAAAATACAACTACAACAACACTATGTGAACAGTTATGTCTTTGTCCACCGTTTTCAAATATTTCTGTAAAACTTACGTGTGGGGGATTCTTCGTGGTATTAACTTAAACACAACACCTTTCATGTGCGTTCAGCTTATTCTCCGAAATGCTGATTGAGTTGAAATCTTTACAGGTTTGGAACTGCACTACCAAGTTATGTTTGAATATTCATCTTTAATATCCACTCTTAAAAATGATGTTCTATTATGAATGTTAAAAATATCCCAGTACATGTATATCTTTTCTTTATCGTGACCCATTTTAATAACGCTGTAAGCATGAACATTCTCTTAGCATAGAAAAAACCCAAATTGCTTAGCAAAAAAGTCGGGTCGCCATTGAAAATACATCGTAATGTTCACAGGTAGCAACTGGTTCCCGTGTAATATTTACTAAGCATATGATCTTTCTAAGCATGTTCTGCTTAATAGTTTTATGAAAGTTTGTCCTTTTCATTTGAGTTCAACCTCAGGCTTTCCTTGAAATCTTCGGTTTTATGTTTCGGCAAGATCGAGAAAAAATGTTACATCGTATAAATATGTAAGTGTTAGCGTTGTTCAAGAATATTTAATACGAGTTGAACTTTTCTTCCTTTTGTAATGAAAAAATACATAAACGTCATCGCGTATGACTCTAACATTCATGTTGTTTAGAACTATTGAATATTCAATAGAACTTTGTGACGTTGTAGAGTAGATGTGCGTTCATAAATATTCATTAGCTGTAACTATCAGGTGCAAAACTTGTGTAGATTAATTATAATTCGACGTGGTTGTTTGAAAACTGAAATAATATATGGACATTATTGAACTATTGTATTATTAACACTGTGTCAATGACTGTCCTGTGACTGTTGTTTCTGTACAATTTATCTGAAATTTATTATGACGTTACCGATCTGTGGTTTTTATTTTTTATAGACTGTTTACCACCTTTTTGAGGCGAAGCATTGTGTCATTTGACTTGTTCTAAAGTAATTATTGTGTAATATAGGTAATGGAATAAGTCTTAAGTAGTAGACCACGTGACATTGTGGCTAATTGGTGTATATTGTGTATGTGTAATTAACTAATTATAACTATACAATTGAAACTTCATATGATAGTGTACAGCACAGTGTTAGTATTAGTGAGGTGCAGAGATTGTGAGAACTTTGAAAAGTGTATTCCGATTTTCAGCGTTGCTAAAATTAACAGGTGTCATCTTCAAGTTTCCCGTTTGGGGTCCGAACATTATTACATTGGGAGATCGGGCTCCAATAAGGGATGAAATATATCCCGATTGGAGTTGATCGTCGTAAGAACCTAAATGGGATAGTATTTATTTCCCAAAGAGGGTAAAGATGATTTTAAGTATGGTGAAGAGTATACTCCAAACGGTGAGTTTTGAGGTTGACCTTGTAAAATGTAACTAAGAAATGTAAGGATAGCTTTGCCATTGTATTTGTAGGTAGTATATAAAGTGATAATATCAGCAAACGTTAAGTAACGTTAGTTGTACCTTGTTCGACTAACCAACCGGGCCAAATTTCACAAAGTGTTAAGCGTGATTGTTTTCTTATATAGAAAGCATTGACGTTTGGACCTTTTGTTTACCGCTAAGCAAGTTGTCCATGTGCGTTATAGCATGGTGCTTAGCAGATTCTATGAAATTTAGTCCAGATGAAGTTCTGGCTAGCGAGATGGGATGGGGAGTGAATTTCAAATCTTGTTATTTGTGAAACTGAAGTCAAATTTTAATGTCTCCCTTCGAAGCCATTTTAACTTTGGAAGTGACGTCAGTTTGTTTTTTCAATTAGTGTATATAACCCGGGACTAATGCCCGGAACCAATGGACCTTTTGATAATTAATAGTAGGGCTTCCGTGATGTGATGTACGTGGTGCTTTGTATTCAGTCTTTAGCCTCTATTGTTGAAACACCCCTGTGTGAGTAGTCGATTCTTCCATCCAGAGTGTCCAACGAACTTGATAATGTCTTCAACCATTTCCTCCAGAGGGAGTATATTTATAGATGGTCAGTAAATTTATCTGGTCATCAGTCTTGAAAAATGCTCTGGTTCCCAGAGTCTATCACATACAAATGTAACTGCAACACGAGTAGTCTGGGGCTATGGTGCGAAATGTGCGCAGGCGCGGATCAAACTTATGTCACTTAATGTAATTGATTTTTATTCATAAGGAAGGAGCGCTTGACGGTCCAATTAGTGGCGTTTCTTAAACGCTTTCAACGTTTGACCAAGATTATGCCAAATTAATTTCTTATATTTTTTTCTGAAAAGTAAACATTGTTTAGTATTTTAAATCAGGATATTGCAAGTTGACGGGTGTTTTATTTTAACAGTTGTTTTATTATTTCCCTAAATTATTGGTGCTCAGTGTTACCGGCCCTTTAAAAGCTTTGTAGATGTACGCCCTCTGTTGACCCGTGTTGGTCAGTTGCATGGTGACTATTATTGTATTATTTTGTATAGCAGGAAAACAAATCTTTAATGACCCTTTTTGACATTTATGTAGTATAAGAAAATAAAAGTTGTGCAACTATACATACCAATTCTTCGTATGAGTGATAAACTTTTTATGTAATCCGAGTTTTTTGTCTTTTCCCAAAGAAGCAGATCTAGAGTTTTCTTTAAAAAAATAGTAATTGCCTTTCCGAAACGGCCGGTGTGGACGGAGATTCTGTCCCCCGGAGATTATGTCCCCCCATATGGAGAACTGTGTACAAAGTGCTTTTGATAGCGCCCTCTTTTGAATCATCCCTCTCCAGCCCACGTTAATTTACCCATTATTACGGGGGACAGAATCTCCGGGGGACAGATTTCCCAATGACACCGGACGTGTTGTTAAGGATGTCCTATACTTCAATGTAGCTGTAGCTGTATGGCCGCCAATTCACCAATCCATTGAGCCACGCCCATTTCTCATTGACCAATCACAACCGCGAAATCTGGTCACCGTTTGAGCCGTTTGGTGATCTTTGCACGAGTGGTGATCGGGTTTCGCGGCTGTGATTGGTGAACTCGTAAGGAGGCGGGGCTTAATGGATCGATCTATTCATGAATTCAGACACTGCCCGCGGCTTGTTTCAGCTTCGTCCATTCCACTAACTACTCATGACGCACTAACCAGTGGCGTAACTATAGACGCTTTAATTTGGATTAGATCATGGAGATGTAGGGTTGGGCCATGGGTTGGGTGGGGATGAGCAAAGAAGTAATTTAGGTGGGAGTGGGCTTTTTATGCATCGAACCATTCTTTTGAGGTGGGGGGGTTCGATCTCATTTGGGGGCTTAGTTGATAGGTGGGGTCGGTCCGTGACTATGCCGACCAGCTGATTGTGTTTTCACGGTATAAAACCCTCTTTGAAGCACGTGTACTTGAGCTGCATCATCAGCGAGGCCACTATATTATTTTCCACATAGGCCTAGGCCTTGGGTCTATTTCATGGCATGTTCTTTCGGTTAAAAGGACAACTCAAAATCCTAGACTCCAATGGTTTATTATTATAGACCTTTATTCAGAATCTTCTGACGCACCAACCTACATAAATTTTCACTAAGCATCATTGCGGATAGGACAGGGGACCAGTCTACAGAGAGCCTTTTATAATAACAACATTTATAAAGCGAAGGGTTACATTTCGCAAATTAAATTGTTTACCATGGAACAAAGTCACAAAAACAAATACTTTTTCCCTTCGCAATTTTTTTTCAATATTTTTAGAAAAAACATATGTGGTCTTTGCCCAGTGTTTATTTTAGCTTTTTTTATTTTTGTCATCGCACTGTAGGCTTACTCAATACATTTTTAAGCATTATGCCAAACAACTCTCAATAATGTCCGTGTCATGGGACTGAGTAAAGTTGGTTCAAAAGAGGGCGCTCTCAGACGAAATTACTTCACAATTTGCCAGGGGTGGGGGAAGGGGGGGATGGACAGAATCTCCTGACACATCCACCTACATAATCGGGTGGTAATTTTCCATTGGTCGCACATTGCCTCTGAGATATTGTTCTTTAGCACTGCATCTCTTGGTCATTTGAATATAGTTGTAATGGCGCGTTAAATGACGGTGAACTTAACAAAAACAACCCGGTGGTTCAAAACACGGTTCTCACCCCACGGCCAAAGTGATCTTTCTACATAATGTTCAATTATAACAAGCGCGTAACTTGTAAAAGAATTACATAGTCGTAAACGAGAACACCTACGGGCATTTATTAGTCAACTCATTATTAATATAGCGTATAAATTGTTATTGAACGGAGAAAATTCTACCTGAGCAGAGGGAGAAGTTTAAATGCTAGAAGATCTCGCACATTCCTTGGCCAGGTGGCCAAGAAGAGAGTCTTGTTTAGTATGCAAATTAGGTCGTTACACGGGCGCGTTTTTTGAAAGCTGTACAAAACAGCAACATTAGAGTGTTATACAATGCTACGGGATGGGTTAATGGCTGCTTCGAGCTCTTCTATACCGGATTTGGACGTCGCGTTCTGGATAAACTGCTGTGTATTTCCACTTTAAAACGAACAGAATTCTCACCATGTTATCTACCTAAATTGGCACTTTTCTTTCTACAACTTACTGGAACTCTTGAGAGTCAATTTAGAGTCTTTGTGTGTGCCTTGCTGCCGGCCAGGGGATCAGAAGGAACAGGTTAATTTGTAACAATTTGTAACGAGCCAGAGGGCCCACGGAGTGTACATGGATTGTCACCACGAACTATTAACTCTAGAAAATAAAAATGTGTGCACTTCGTTGTCGAACTTCTGGCTGGTGTGTGATTTCCATGGAAACAGGAAAATGTCTCCACAGCTAAGACTATGTTGATATCTAAGAAGCTTGAGCGAAAACACCAGCTTTTATGTTGAGTTTGCGAGTGGCTGATAGCTCCGAGGGATATTTCTTCTACGATAATCGAAACTTTAGGAAAAACTGATGGACAATGTTTTATATTCCTTGTTGAGCATTTGGCTATTTGCGAACTCCGTGAAGGTTGGCGTGAAGCTTCTCCTCAATTAAACCTTGGCCGAGCATTAGTGGAAATACACGGCCCAAACTTTGACGAACTTGAGGTGGCAACGGACCGAGAACCCCGAGGGACGGAAACTGCAAGCGTTGTGTGAACAAACGGCAGGGCGGGAACAACATAGTTCGGGCCGAGCCGGCGGATTGCTTCATGAGGTTTGAGATTCGGTTGGACATGTCTCAATATCAAGAATTGGGCAGAACTTTGTTTTAACTTTGACTTTCGAGAAACTTTGTTCAATGAACGAACTCAAGACCCCTTTGGAATATATTGTGTTTTGTCTATGGATCCATGATGTCAAAGGTAAACAGCACGTTGTTGAAAGCATCGAGTGGTAAGCGAAAACTTAACCAAACTTTCTCCCCGATAACCTACAGGATTTCTCTCCATTTTCCATGCAGTGTTGACAGTGTCTACTTGTATTTTCATTGGTATAAAAAAGACTGTTCTCAACGGGATTTCTGTGGTAGCATTTGGTCGAAGCCAGTGATGCTTTCTTAGCTAGTAAACACAAAATCTCAAGTCATTGAAAGTTTTCCGGGGTTGTTGAAGCTGAAGTGATGTTGTCATGTTTATTTCATAATTGTCATGTGATTTATTTATTCAAACTCAACGTAATGTTAAAGTTATAAATTAGCCTTTGATCTTAGTGCCGGGCCTTCTACTAGCCAAGCAATTGTACGTGTCAAAGAAAAACGTGTTTAATGTTAACCTTCACGTGTTATACTCCAACTTGTATCAACAAATTAAAAATCTCATATCTGCTGGGGAAGTTTTTAATTACATACCTTTATTGTTAAGTTAAAAACAGTGTTTACATTTTTACCAAATCCCAAGCTTTGTACAAGATACTTTGGTTTACTTACAGTCACAACTGGCGAGAAAGTAGATATAGTTTTATAAAAATTTGGTTATAAAAAGTCGATAGAGTTAAAGACAATTGTTTTTTAAATCAGATGAAAACACTTCGGGTTGAGGAATAATGAAGGAGTAATTTTGAGCTAAGTTAACCTTCATATTCCCAATGCGTCAGTGTAAGTAATCGAGTGTATTTTATAAATTTATTTACTTATTTCAAAACAAGACCCACACAACAAGAAGTTTTTAACAAATCCTTACACTATAGAAAAATTGTATTTGAACATTAAACCAACGATCAAGCTTGCCGGTCAGTGAAGCGATTTTATCATTTTCTCAGTAGTGTAGACCATTAGGCTTTACCATTTTATATCCTAATTTACATAATGCGTGCGCCATTGCCTTCCCCATCCGGGAGTTATAATATGCAAACTATTGGACGCGGCTTGTGATGCGTAATGAGCGCTTTAAAAAAAAAAAAAAATGGCGCGGCGAGATCGTCACACTACTGGGAACGAGGTTTTGGTGTGTTCAACTCAATGAATCCTGTCCACTGACGTCACTGTGCCGGCAGTAAATGAGTAGCGTCATCATCAAAATGTTGGAGCTCAGCTGATTTTGGATGATGTTTGGAGAAAGTTATGGTTAGTAGGGTATGTATCATGGTAAGTTTAGAAAGGCCTAGAGAGTATACGAAATAAGGCCTAGAAGCTAAGTGTTTTTTCTGTTGACAGGTCACTGAGGTCCTCTTGAAGAACCTCCTTGGTGTGTGACCCGAGGTGAGACAAATCAACCGGAAGTTCCCGTTCAACCGGAAGTGTTTTTAGTAATGGTTTGTATCGGGGCAAGTATAGTAAAGGTACATGCCGCGTGGTAATCAGTGCTGAGGTAATCGGTACTCTAACCTCAACCCCAGGTAATGGGGCTGTTAATCTTTTCCTTCCATATAGCCTTTAACAAATTTTCTTTACAGCGGATGTCCTCTATTTCCTGGTGCATTCTGGTACCGGAAATAGAGTTTGGTAAGTTCAAAGGTGAATTACACTTGGGCATAATTGTCAGTAAACACTGACCCAACTGTATCGAGGCTGTTAACCCTCTTTTCTCCACAGCCATTAACATTTCTTTCCTCCACAGCCATTAACATTTCTTTCCTACAGCGGATGTCCTATATTTCCAGGTGCATTCTGGTACCGGAAATAGAGTTAAGTAAGTTCAAAGGTGAAGTACAATTGGGCATAATTGTCAGTGAACACTGACCCAACTCGTGTATCTAGGCTGTTAACCCTCTTTTCTCCACAGCCATTAACATTTCTTTCCTACAGCGGATGTCCTCTATTTCCAGGTGCATTCTGGTACCGGAAATGAGTTTGGTAAGTTCAAAGGTGAATTACACTTGGGCATAATTGTCAGTAAACACTGACCCAACTGTATCGAGGCTGTTAACCCTAGTTTCTCCACAGCCTTTGAAATTTCTTTCCTACAGCAGATGTCCTCCAGGTGCAATCTGGTACCGGAAATAATGCTCGGTAAGTTCAAAGGTGAAGTCCACTGTCGGTTAACCTTCCCTCCAACACCTTGTAACCAGTTTTCTTGTTATCCCTTTTGCAAGTCTAGTTACACCTTAATCCATTGTGTGACCATGCGACCAGCTTGATGGCTTTTCTTGGATACCGTAGATTGCATTTTGGTAAGGTATGAGGTAAGTTGAACAAAAGAACAACGGAAGTTGACTTGCTTTAATTTTAAATTCTAACTATCTTGACAAATTCCCTTTCGGAAGCAGGTTGTATTTTTTCTTCCCAGATGCCGACGACCCAAGTTTCGAATAAACAGGTAACCTGAGAACATTAACTAAATCCGAAGGAGTGGTATGTATAGGTTAAAGGGAGTGTATACTTTTGGAAAATTTCAAAGACCAGTATCCTCACTTGGTGTATCCCAACATAAACATGAAACAACAAACCTGTGAAAGTTTAAACTCAATCGGTCATTGCA
>JAUELU010000034.1:4950922-4964476 GCA_032357145.1 Evasterias troschelii | reverse complement strand
CGGGTTTACGAACTTTGAAGGGTCTGTATACGTTTGGTAATGACTTTGAAAATTAATGACAATAAAAACGTACGTGTTACGTGTAGGCCTATACAGCAGCTTTCGAAAGCATTTCACCTCAAAGTAATGTGGTTTATATGGGAGGGGAAATCAGGTGTTATTCCCTAAAATTTGAATCTGAGAAACGTTTCTCAGGTTTGTTATTCCTATAGGGAATATTCTTTCTGTGTGGACATGTTTGATCCGGTTTTCGACCTCTTTCGAAGTAAATTTTTACAGGTAAGTTTTTTTTTAAATAATCTAGGCCTAATACATTTATTTAGAATTAAAACAATCGAACGGTTCCAAAAACCAAAGGTATGTACTTTTCCTTTAAGATAACAGGGAGTAGGAATACAGTCAATTGGATACATGGGTAGTGCTCTCAGGGTACTAGATGTACGACCTTTTGAGTACTGGTACACGTCTCTTTATGATGGGATTGGGTACAAGGGATACGACCTTTCGATTCTAGGAATACAACATTTTGAAAGATAATCATGAGAGTTTTATCAACCATGCTGTAGGCCTAGTGCTTAATAGTGTCACTTGTAAGTGACGGTGGCTAGTCGAATCAGCCAAACCACTGACCCGGGTGTTTTTCGAGCGTACTGGTCTTGTTCAAATTACAATTTTTTGTCCAATTGCTTTAAACCTGTTTCGCTGCAGCTTTGCAATGTATAAAACTGTTAGCCATGTCTTCAATTATTTCCACTATACGAATAAAACAAAATTGTGTGCTATAATTATAATCTCAGTAAATTGATGACTGTTTTGCGAATGCCTACCCTATACATGTACCCAGTGGAGATGATTAACTACCCTCTAGATGAAGAAGCCAGTCCATCAAAAGCAACGTTGATCAACATACAAGTTGAAAACATGTGTTTTCACTTTAGCTTGGGATCGAAGAAACACAAAAGGAAATTGCCAAAACTAATGAAAAACACAATTTATCAAACTACTTGGAACGATTCTAGTCCCACTCGACCATGGATCATCTTTGAGTACTAGCATGTATGTCCTTATCTGTCGGGCAATATGACCAAAGTACGATTTACTGTCGGACAACCTAAAACACTTTGGGTTACAGTTTGAGAGGAGCGCTTTGCAAACAAAACATGAAGCACATTGTAAGAGGAAATTTTGTTTTACTTCTTCAAGGCAAATATAAAAAATTCATATTTTCATATTCTTTAACTAAATATCGATTTATCAAAACTGCTTTATACATTGAGATGTAATTTCAGATATATCTTTTATGTGGATCTTTTATGCATTTCCTTTTGACTTTATAATTATTTTACTTGCTTGTACTATTTATTTACTTAAGTTTGTTTTTTTGGTGTAAAGCGCTAAAGAGCGTTTGTACACAAATGCATTTTGTCTGATCAATATTTATTGAGGTCCTTGACTACTTTCAGGATTTACTTTCTAAGTTGAATTTTTCTGTTATATTATTTTTTGTCACGTGATTCGATTAAAGATAGTGACCACCTCTAAATAACAAATTTACGATAGTAGGTAATGGATTTTCAGTGAATTAAGAGCACCCAAACGAAAAACAAACAACACAAGTTTTAACCTAAAAACAAATCCTACCCTCACCGTTGACTTTTAGACGAGCTTCATTTTAGCTTAAAGGCACTGTTACACGTAAGGTAATTACTCAAAATATACATTAGCATAAACACGTACTTGGTAACAAGCAACGGAGAGATGTTATAGTATAAACAATTGTGAGAAACGACTCCCTCTGAAGTAAACGTAGTTTTTGAGAAAGAGGTAATTTCTCACTAAAAAGATAAAAGACTTCTGGCCAGAGGCCTTTTATTCCTAGGCTGAAAGCACACTAATTTGTACAACAAGGGTGTTTTTTCTTTCATAATTTTCTTGCAACTTCAATGACCAATTGAGTCCCAATTTTCACAGGCTTGTTATTTTATGCATGTGTTGGGATACACCAAGTGAGAATACTGGTCTTTGACAAATACCAAACGTGTTCAGTGCCTTTAACCTATATAGTACGTGTATATACACATTGTTTGGTCACCTTTGTCTAGTTGTTGTTTATAGTTAGTTCTTGTTTTTCTGTCTTAATGCTGTTCCTCGACAAGCCCTGCTTTTTCGGAACATGCCTCCGCATTAGTCATTGTATCCTGTAATTACAACTGTTAATGTGGAAATAAACGTTACTTTGAATTGAATTGATTTGAAACGTTTTTATACTGTTTACGTTCCGAACTATTGTCCGGATATGATCGAGTTTATTACTTGAGTTGGTTACGTGTTTCGTTATGATGAATGATGTAGAGTAAAAAAGAGGAAAAAGAAACAGGCAACAAAGATTACTTGACTACGAAAACGAGAGTGCCTCATTCTTAGTTGATATTCCGGTTCGGCAACAACCAAAATCACAACCTTGAATTTAAAAAAATACACACAAAATACCTTTTAAAAAACTCGCAAAAAATCGAAAGTGTTTCAACGAAACAAGTGTTTTAAAAACAAGACCGAGAAACCTTTACTCTGGTATCGATTCATAAAAAAGTACAAAAAGGCATTTCTTAGGTTTAAAAATAGATAAATGTTATATCAAAACATAACAGAAAATAAGAGTAGGGAAATGCACAGAAAAAACACAGTTGGTTTAGATAGTGTGTAAAACATTGCAGAAATTGCCACTACAAAACTACTTGACAAATTTGAACATTAGTTTTCGTCCCTCATGGATTTCTGAAGTAGTCACTAAAACAATTCACTTCAAAATGTCAAAGTCAACATTGACCATATGGACCACGAATCAGTTTTCGTATACCGAAGGCTTGATTTTGTGTAGAGGGTCGGGAGAACTGTATTGCGGTTTTGAGCAATACCTGATCGATTCACTTAAAATAGTATAAACTCTTCAGAAAATTTGTTGCATAAAAGAGCTCTTCGTCACAGTGGAATATCAAGTGGTATTGATTTATAAAGTCTGAGTTAGCTTAAACGAAGACATTATTATTTCAGTAAATATTATTACTATCAAACAGTAGGGTCTATCGTCCTTTAGGAAATACTTTTCCTTACGTTTTTGTTTCTCTCTCGGTTTTGCAGTCCACAAGTCGCTTAATAAACATACTAGAGGAAAAACCATCAGCAAAGATCCATTCAAATAAATGTTCGTAGTTTAAGGGTGTAACTTTCTAAAGATTGCATACATTTTTCTCAAAGAGTAGGGAGAAGTTCCACCACTCAGGAACAAAATAAAACCAATTCCCAAAAGACAACTTGAGGAATCATCTGGAAAGATGAGCAGATTGAACGTTGGGGTGAGGAGGGGCAGATTGGTCGTCAGGGTTGACGACAAAACCGCTCAGGCCCTCACCCCCTTAACCCAACCCCCCTTGCCACTGTGATTTCATCCGGTTCTGTTCTTGAAACATTAACTGGAAACTTAAGACTCAGTGATTTTTATGTCAAAGACCAATAGCTAAATTTTGAAAGGAATGAACTAGAGCCTATCGCAAAATTGGATTTTCTAACATTGGCCTAAAACACTATTTAAATTTGTTCACTTCTTCTTTTCGAGTTGTATTAAATTTCAGTTCTCTTTATAATTGGTTTTATTTGTTGAAACTTTTTAGTATTTATTTATTTTATTTTTTTTTATTTGGAATATTCTTCTGCATTTATTGTTTTCCCAGGTTAGTAGACATTGTATTCCCCCCCCCCACTTGTAATAGAAGTTTTTCTATTCCGATATCTTATTTTATAGTTTATTGAACTTCAATCTATACTAATTGGCCTGCTTGTTGCGAACTAAATGCGTGAGGACAACAATGTTGTTTTGTCAACTCTCTGCCATTGTAATCGGTTATTGATCATAATTGTTGTGTATACTTTGTTTTGTGGTTGTTGTTGTTGTTGTTTATTATTGATGACGAATAAGTAATCGTGCTAATCTCCAGATCCAAAAGTTGTATAATCATCAAAGAAATATTCTGATTATTTTTGAGTTTGACTTGGATTATGAAACTGCATGCTCAATAACATGAGCTGCCTCACCAAACCAGTTGACCGCCAACCTCGTTCCTTTACACTCCGCACCCCAATCATCTCTAGAATCAACACCATTTGCTTAATAATCTCATCCACAAATATGGATACGATTCTGCTCCGTACTGTAAACGAAGAATGCGGTATTTGTGTCACGAATTGTACACAGATTGGGCGGGATGTATTTGCACCTTTGCCCAGGGCAGATGTTCCATAACATTGAAATGAATTGAACACTAATATTTGCATCTGAAGTGGCGTCAGTTTAATGAAATCTCAGTTATTTGTGGTCAGGGTTTGATGGCTAGCGAAGAAAATGGTGGGGAAATAATACTGGATGATGGAGGCGCTGATCTGTTCAGCTGATGACGTAAGGAGCGTTTAATGAGACTGCAAGAACCTTTGTCTGGTAACCCGAATACACAATGGAAATTCACGTTAGTAATTATCCTTCAAAGCACGCTACTATTTTAAGGTCGGCTGTAGCTACTATTTACAATCGGCTGTAGCTAAAAATCTGTTAATTTTTCACATTAGATTCATTTGTATTTTACCAATTCGTGAAATAAGCTTACAGTTTAACACAATGACCAATAACTTCTGTTGCGGACGTATTAGTGATTATTCAAACTTCAAGTCAACGTAAAGCCTCGCGCTATGTCCGAGGCATGGCACTTTTAAAACGTTTAAAGTCAACTCTTAGACTTAAGCCACTTCAACTTTGGGTTGCATGAACTGTATTGACGACAGTGAAGCTTCACGATAAAAATGATATTTCGCACAGTTACAAAGGTTGAGCTCGTATTACATGTGTATGGTAGCTGTAACGTAATGGGTTGGTATTCAGCTACGATTTGTAATTGCAGCGTTTTCACTTCTATTGACCTGTTCCCTTCAGACAGGAAGAGCCTTTGGTTCCGATAGTTCAAATTGGCCGGGCAAGAAGCCAATTAATATATAACAATCGTTCCACTGAATCCTTCAATCAAAGCCCTAAGAAGACCGTCGTGCTTCCACCTAACAACGCTCCTCCGCCCCCGTCCACCCGAATCGCATATCATGGTCAGAGCCAAACAAAAGATAGATTAACGGATAACGAACGTCCACCCCATCGCTGACCTTCAAGAAAGTGCTTTATATTTTTTGTTTCTTTGTTGCTATTTTTACAACTTTTGCTTTGAGCATCTCTCAACCATGGTTAAAGAACCCATTTATTAATTTAAATGAAACTGTTAACATACTGCTGTGCAAGTCGCTCGGTGCTGCTTTGTGTTACCTCTTTAAGAAAAGAAAAAATTCACATGGTAAAAAAATCTTTCAAATCTGCTTATTAAGAACGCAGACAAGTTTGGACTTTTGTTTTTCAATTTTAGTACTCTCTGCTCATATTTAATATGTTATTGTTTTATTTAACTTCATTTGTTATATGCTTATAAAAGACAACCCAGAACCAGGTGCTCGTATTCATTGAAATTCTTGTCTGTGAAATATCTGTACCAAAACGACAATTTCGATTTTCTTGGAATCTCGTCCCGCCTAATCTGATACTAGCCCATTTGTAAAAATGCAAACAATTTATCCATATAGCTAACCAAAGTTTTGGAACGTCAAAACGCTGAACTGTCATGACAAAATCGTTGTAAGATGGAAGATCTCTTCCCCATATGTAGATATTTTTGTTTAAGCCCTTTGTCAAGTACTTACCATTAACACAATAAGGACCTTTATTTATACTGTTCCCTAATACTTAACAAGAAATGAAAACACATAGAAGCTTAACATTTTAATCTCCTCGGTCACTCACTTAGGTCATTCAAGAGTGGCTGTTTTCAATCAAAGGGCATTCAAAACTAGAATGAATAGGTAGCAGCAAAACAATTGGTTATCCACACTATGGACTGTGTTGTGATTAGATGTCGCTGCTTTTTGTCACACACAATACAGCACTGACTCAATACCACCCTTTGTTTAAACTGCGCTGGACTTAGCCCTGATAGCGGCCTTTCATTTTCGTAATACACTACACATCTGTGTACAGCACAGAGGAAGACAAGTCCTATATAGGGCTATGCTGGACTGTACATAAACTCAGTTGAAATCGTTTTTCTTCATTGCATCTGATGACGTAGTTGTACGTTACTACCAAAATTAAAATGAAGATATTGTCTCACTAATTAGTTATTAAAGTGCTGCATTTTTCCCCTTTCTAAAGTAACTTGACTAACAGTAACACGGCTATCCATCCACTTAACAACATAACCTCCGTAATTTATCCAATGGTTCAGTTAGTAACAAAAATAGCTTTAGGACCTTTTTAACGTACCTTCAGTGCGGTAAGTACGGACGTAATTTTTAAGCCACGTCAAAATATTACTATTAGCATTCTTCAAAGATATCACACTTAGTGAATTGTTGAGAATTCATTTTTTTACAATAAAGGTCTGAAGTTCGATTTATAATGGCCTTAAAGTGTCAAAAGGGTTAATGTTTAATAATAGATCTTAATCACGATAAAAGTGACAAGACAACCGGATGACGTAGATCACACTAACAATGACGTCACTGTTATCATAATTTTCACATAAGAAATCGACAGTGATTCTCAACCAACTGTGACATTTTAGTTAATTTAAGAAACTCCGCTTCTCCAGAGCGGCCGTCAGTAGATCGAAAATGTCATGACACAGACCACAAGAGCAAGAAATTGGCGGTAAACACAAATTTAAAAGACTATCACTTTTGTATCGAGGCAGATTCCACGTATCCGGTCTACTGGATGCATCCGGGCCCTTTTACCCGCTACAGGTAGGACACGCCGCAAGTAGCATGATCTTTTTTCGCGCCTTTTTGAACTATACCCATTACGCTACATTATTAGACGACTGTTTCATATCGCTCGCTGTTTTTTATATAGACGACGAGGGGATAACTTGTTTGTTTAGCTGAAACAGATGGCGCCTTCACATCGAAACGCGTGCTTTGGCGGTTTCCGCTTTGGGTTCGAGGATTGTTTGAGCACGTATTTTATGTTTGGGGTCGAGTCACGTGCCTGTATCGGTGTCTTGTACATGCCTTTATAGATCTCTACGCGGCTGTTTGATGAACTGAGCAGGTGTGGCTTTTGGCAGATTTTAATTTTTCATAATCTTTTGGGGAATGCCGGCTCTCATAAAACGGGCGTGCTCGTGATCTGGATTCGGATGGATGTGTAAATAGGCCATCCATTCAATTAGGAAAAAAATCAATCAATACTTTAATAAAATTCTTTCATCGGGCATAACAATTTTTGTAGAAGTGCAATAAATTTAGACAGGTTTCTTAGCATTTTAGTTTGATTAATCTTTTTATATTTGTATGATAAGCACTGGAAAAAAATACGAAATATAAGCAAAAACTTTCTAACAAACAAACAAACAAACAAAACCAACTTTTGACTTGTTTAAACGTGTAAACAAATTTAATCAAAGATCAAGATCTGTATACTTATCTATACCCGCTTCTGCAAGACACTTTTATATAATAGTATTAAATATGAACTATTTATAAGAATGAGTTTTATACACAAAATCAATATCGAAAGGGATATCTTCATTAACCCACTCAAATTATATTTGTCAACTAGGCCTCAATTGAAGCAAACGCCGTCACTAAGAATTGTTTAGATCATAAAACATCCGTCGGGTCAGTCAAAGAAGATCATCTTGACACGCGTTGATCCAAGGGCATCGCCAACGAGCAACGTCTACCCTTGAACCACTTAATGTTAGCGGTTCACTCACCTGACCCTACGCTTCCCTTTAAACCAAGATCTAATATCCACTTCAGCAAAGTGACCACTACGTATTTACTCTCTTGGTGGGAACTCTAATAGGCCTAGCCTGTAATTGGCGCGGCTTGATTTTAGAGACTGACCAAACATGCCACATGAACTCTTGATCTCCCTTAAGTGTTTTGGGGACAGGGTCTGGGGTTTCATTTCTTTTAACAAACTCATTGTGGCGAATTGTTAGAATTTGGTCACGGTGTTATTAATAAAGTATCTTGGTGTATTAATTACACACCAAGAATATTATATTAAGATTACGAAGAAGTAGAAAACCGCCACTGTGCAATATTTTGTTGAAAGTGATAGACTTCCAAGCGTTTTGTTAATTTAGTACAAGTTCACGGGAATATAATATTTTAGTGTGATGCTTTAGTCTGGTTCTTTCATCAGTGAGTAAGTCAAATTAACCCTCCAAATAAAGGTGTAGACTTCGAGGTGTTGTGGTAATTAGTAAATTTAGTTCACGGTAAGACAAATCCGAGTCTGCTGCAAATGTTCTGTCATTGTTAAGGCATTTGTCTCTATATACATGTTGTTTAATGAAAGTGTAGACGTGTGTTGTGGTAATTAAGTAGCCTATACAAGCTCACTGCAAGACACGTATTTGGGTGTGATGCTCAAATTGTATACAGGTTTGTTCTTTCATCAATGAGTAAGGCAAATTAACCAGTGTCTCTTAATGGTCGGGCCCAGCAAGACCCGAGACTGTGTGTTTTGTTTTGGGTGTTTTTTTGTTTTGTTTTTTTTACAAATTGTACACCTTAAAGATCTAATGTACATCGTTGATGTACTTTCAACAAGCCTCCTGTTATTCCCCAACCTTGTCACATCCTTCTCAAAAGCACCTCAAAGACTATCCATATTTTATAAACATATTTTAACATGAGGTATTTTTTATCAAGGTTATCTTTTGGTGGTTCATGGCAAGCTTAATACGCACAATGTGGTCACTGCACATGGAGTGAACAACGGTTAATTAAACTTCACTCCCTTTTAAAAGGTGTACACAACATCAGTTGGACTGAAAAAATAAAGTGGTAAGTGGTTTAAAGATGGTCAAGGTTGATAACTTCCTGTGAGATACATTTTGCTTAAAATATTTAAGTTTTTGACAAAATGAGTAAAACTTTTTTTTGCAAGACCAAAAACTGATGTTTGAAAATAGTGGAACTTGTTTTAGTGTTTTTTTGTTCTTGTGATTCCGATGACTAATCAAGCTTACACAGGTTTGTTACATTTGTATTTTGTAAAGTGCGGATACTGGTCTTTGACAAAGGGTCTATGAACAAGCGCCATCTTTAAAATATACCGCAAAGCATCTTGGGAAACCGAGTACCGTCCAAAACAAATCAAGTGGACACGTTGCCTTGGATCGGGCGAGTTTGGCTTCGAAAAGCAAGTGTAACCGTTTGTTGTAAACTGCATATGGTTAGAGAGATGTTTTAAAAGCAGAATACAATGATCCACACAAATATGCCTCGAAATTGCGTGGTTTTCCTTTCACAACGTGAACTAACACGGTCCAACATTTTGTGGGGTCAAAAATTTGGCTCTACAAAATGGCGGGCCGTGTGAGTTCACGATGAACAAGGAAAACCACGCAATTTCGAGGCATATTTGTGTGGATCATTGTATTCTGCTTTTAAAACATCATTCTAACCATACATTTTGTAACAAACAGTTAAAAACGCCTTTTAATAACCCAACTCGCCCGATCCAAGGCAACGTGTCCCTTAAAGCTGTTAAGGTGGGTGAAGTGTACAAGTAACTGCTAGGTTTTTTAGTTGTGTTTCATATTGCTGCAAAATCAACGTGCATGATGGTTGCCGGTGTTACTTAGCACCGACCACATGTACAGTTCAGCAAAAACCAAAAAATTGACGCCAATTTGTTGAACCATTTTATGCTACGTTGCTTTATAATTCGATGACTTTATGTCCAGTAGTGAAGTGCATGCCTTAATTTGTTAAAATCCCCTCAAATTATTGGAGTAAAAACAAACCTTCACCCCAGAGGATTTGCAAGCCTAGTCTCCCACTCCGCCAGGAGACAGCAGAATTGATACCATAATCCCCGTCCTATAATAGTTGATATCGTTCTCGATTACGAGATGTCAGTTCGACTTTACTTTAACCCTCCACACACACATAGGCTTTAATCATGATCAAACAATATTGTCAGTGCTGATGTATCGTTACTTCTCCTTCGTGATTAATTTTCTTCGGGAGTAAAGCACCGCGCGGAGCATGGATTGGCATAACATGGACGCCATAACGACGGGTACAATAACATAGAATGACAGGGTTGTTCACGCAGTCAATGACACGGTGGCAGGTGACGAACGAGGTAATTCTGGCCAAATTACTGGTAATATGGAACTCGTATTCCAACAAGCACTACAAAACAGGAGAGCAAACAATTATTGCTGTCTCGATTTGCCGATGAGGCTCATAGCTGAACATGGCGACCTTGTCTCTGCGTAGGTATAAAATGCTATCGAAATGAATTTGAATCAACCTGCCCTTTTAAGTTATCTGGGCCAAATGTCATACACAATTTCTTAGCACGGAACACTCTAGCTTAGCAGAGAAAGGTTACCAGCCGAAAGACCTTATCACCTCTGTTGTGACTGGCTCCCCACCCATTTTGCTTTGCAATTTAATTTCATCAACACCTTCATGAAATGCTGACGTTCACAGACAAGGTGAAGGTAGAATGATTCGGAAGAATAACTGCAATTTTTTTAAATCAAACAAACCCTCGCCTGCCTTTCACAAAGCGCAAACTTTGGGGGAATAGATGAGATTTCACTCGGCATCGCGCAAGTCAAAGTGCCGTTATTAATATAAGCAAAAGGTAAACTCAATTTCCATTAAGTTAAGGGGTACTTTGAACTCCTTGAATGTGATATATCTCTGTGTTCCCACACAGTGCAAACTCTAGAGGTCTTTTCGAAACCAATGTTTCTGGCTTTGGCTTAGGCTCTCTTGACCTGTTTGAAGCCCCCGTGCCAAAAATGCACATTTTCAAAATATATTGACGGAGCCTAAAGCCGTATACGACTTTGCGGCTATGGCTACGGCTATGAATGTTTGTAAGGGCGTTGCTAAGAGCTTCATATACGTCAACGCATAATGACCAGGGGATCACAGCCGTAGGCCCCCGTGCCAAAAGTGCACATTTTCAAAATATATTGACGGAGCCTAAAGCCGTATACGACTTTGCGGCTATGGCTACGGCTATGAATGTTGCTAAGGGCGTTGCTAAGAGCTTCATATACGTCAACGCATAATGACCAGGGGATCACAGCCGTAGCCGTCGGTTCTACAGCTGCCCTATATAGAGCCGGAGCTGAGGTCGGAGTTGCTGTTTCGAAAAGATCCTATAAGTCGTTCTGTCTGTTTCAATTGGTCATCATGATCGGTATTGAATTACTGGCATGGTGGGTACTTCATCAATACTGGACTGGGATGTAGCTGAAACTGGGCACGCTGATTGTGTGTGGTTGTTTTTTTAAGTGGTGCTTCTATGTCGTAATGTGAACCTCGACAACCAAGTAAGCAAATATTTTACTGTCTATGTGTGCATATACTGGGTCCCATTGTTTGCGCTATGCGACCTCATTTCTTCCTTGGTTAAAGAGGTGTTCTCGTGTCTTAAGACGTGGAAATTGTCAGTTTGAAATAAAAATTTGTATTCCATATCAAGTAAGACTTCTTTTTTTTAATTGGATGTATATTAGATAAAACACAAATGTTATTTATTGATTAGACTTAGGTTTAATGTCAGACGCATGTGTTTTCTACGCAAATTACTGAATTTCTACGAAAAGAAAAGAAGACAAAAATAAATCTACCCCAAAACAAAAAAGGAAACTGTAGGGTCTTTATGTAAGTTATTAAAGGAATGTTCACTTACTTGTGTTTCTTCAAGTAGCAGAGTCAGGGGCCGATGAATCGTTACGTTCTTGTACGGACACCACGTCTTGTCTCTAAACATCATTCCAACCTTGAGTTGAGTAAATAAGAAACAGTAAACAAAAAACATAATAATAATAATAATAATAATAATAATAACCAGTTTTTATATAGCGCTTTTACACCCGAAGGGCTTCTCAAAGCGCTTCCAACATTATTACCCCTAGTCACTTGGTAATTCATTCCTTAAACCATCTCAGCTCCCTGGGAAGTATACAGCCTGTGCAACAAATATGTCCTACTAAGCTAAACCAATCACAAGAACCATCTCTGCCCTCACAGGAACCCATATTACCCCTGGGTGGAGAGAATCAATTACAGTTAAGTGTCTTGCTCAGGGACACAAGTGTCACGACCGGGACTCGAACCCACACTCTGCTGAACAGAAACACCACAGCTTGAGTTCGGTGTTATTATCCGCTCGTCCACTACATATACTGAGGTCATTGGTTTAACATATCAGCATTGAATTCACCTTAAATCAAGTGCTTGTCTAGTCTGGTCATTTAACCATTTACCTTAGTTGTACAACTCAAAAACGTTTTTGGGGTAGTGACTTATGTATGACCCTACTTTTTAGGTCAAAACTTTCACTAACTACTTTTCTTGGAACTGCACCACCGTGTTTTCCCATTTACTGCTGAAATTCCGGTGCTATTTTGGCTTATGGTTTTTAAAAACTCTCACATATTCGATGAATTTTTATCATTTCAAAGAATGCAGAAACACTCGACTGCATTGACCCAAATTTCTCGAAACTGTGATCTACTATAATACTTCAGATTGAACACTATGTCCGCCAGGTTTGGTGACTGAAATGTCCAACAAGCTATAATCATTACAGCAGAATAAGTCCTGATATAATTCCACTTATTAAGTCAGAACCACCTACATGCGGCTATGCTGTGTAAATAATAAAAAGCACACAGTTATAAAGATGTCAAGTTTGTTATGCTAAATAGTTACTCTAGCACATATATCCGTGGGAGGTTCGCTTATAAATATTTGAGTACAATTTGAAACCCATGAATATGGTATCTTAAGTCGAGTGAATGGATGTAAGTTGAGACACCACTACAGCCTGTGTCGCAGATCTGAATTAATTTTGTATAAAATATTGTAGTGATTATTTTTACGGTTGATAACATGTTTTTGTACTCGAGAATGCGTATGGTAACACCAATTTGAAAAACAACTAAAACAATATACTAAAACATCTTTATCAAAATACAGCATTAATAAATAACATAAACAAATTACAGCTACACTAACAACAACATTTTCATAAGTTCTTGAGTTAGATTTAAGTCCTGAGCTAGACTTAGGTCCTGTGATACATTTATGTCATGACTACATTTAGGTCATTAGCTAAAATAGGTTCTTTGCTACAGCAATGTACTGTTGTGCATTTAGGTGCTACGTGTAGGTCCATATGCATACAATAACAAACCTGTGAAAATTTGGGCTCAATTGGTCATCGAAGTTGCAAGAAAATTATGAAAGAAAAATCACCCATGTTGCACACATTGTGTGCTTTCAGATGCCTGAAAAAAGGCTTCAGCACTGAAGTCTTTTTTTAGATTCAAATATTTTTGTGAAAAATTACCTCTTTCTCAAAAACTACGTTACTTCAGAGGGAGTCGTTTCTCACAATGTTTTATACTATCAACA
>JAUELU010000034.1:4724152-4747170 GCA_032357145.1 Evasterias troschelii | reverse complement strand
ATCTTCAATGATTCTTAATTCTTATATGGGCACTTTTCGTAATGAGACAAAAATTAAATCTCAGCACACAACTCGGGCATGATGCCATGCAGCAATTGCATGCAGCAGCAGCTGATGCGGTGTCTGGGTTTTTACTGTTTCCGGTGGTTTGGTTTTATGAGCGACGTGGGGCGGGTGGGCTATCTAGAAAGTTGGAATGGTAAGGGGGTGTGGTATTTTAAGTGCATGGAGAACTCCTCTTTACTTTACGTTTTGTATGTGCTTATCTAATAATTGATGTCATTTTTGAACATTATTAGACATTAGCATGCAAAACAGCAATGGACAAATAATACAATACTAGGTTCGAGATATTTTCATTTTGGGTTTGGGTTTGGGTGTGGGCCCCCCCCCCCCCCCACCCGGGGCGGGGTGGGGGGAAAGCGGTGGTAAACTGTTTTCCTTCTTTTTAACCAGCTTCTTGGTGTATAGATCCAACTATTTTAGTGTTTTTTCGGTGTCTGCCATACATACGTAAACAAATAAGCAGTTTTTGTGTAGTCTTTCATTATATTGCCGATTTATTTATTTTTTTAACGACTTTCAACCATTAATTTTAATGATTATCCTGACATCGCTAGTTTCACTTTTCAACTTTGTTTTTAAACAGCCGTCGGATGCCAATAATTTCAAAAGAGGGCGCTGTTCTTCATAAACAGTCTTTTCCTTTCGATGGACGATGCGATACAGATGTGTCTAACCAATCCCTCAAATGACGTGGAAAATTTGACTGAGAATTCTCACAAACAAGTTCATTGTTTCGGCCCAATATACGTGAAGATTTGAAGTTGTAAGTTCATCGGAGTTTATTAACATTGAACAGCAGGATTTTGATTTTAGTTAATGCTATCGTTACTGTCCGAAGTAAAAAAATATTCGATTGTCAAAAGTCAGCAGCCGGTCAGTGTGTTTGTTTTGTACAATTGAAATAACGATCGTGTATAGAGTAGACGTAAATGAATCAACATAACTTGTAATTCTGTAATTTGTAATATTTTTACGGTTATGAGCATGTTCGACAGAGCAAATTTCCAATTTATGGACAATAAACATTGAATTGAATTGTATGGTGTATTATCCCACAAACCAATCAGCCAATGATATCCCTTTAATTTAATCTCAAAAGTGACACATTTGTTTGTAAAAATGTCTTCTTCTTTTTCAGGTAAATGTCTGAAAAAGATTCAAAGAATGGACAGAGGAACCCGGAAAGATTTGTTAGAGACAATAGAAAAGCAGAAAGATCAACTGAGTCGATTTGAAGGCAGACTTAGAGGTTGGTTAATAATAATAATAATAATAATAGTGAGCTAATAGTTTAAGAGTGAGACTGTTCAATTTCCCCCACCCCCCCTGATAATTACCAAGTTGTACTTTGTCTTTCATATTTTATCAAGATGATAACTCTTCATCTTCTATTTTCTTGCACTCAAGATGTTGTCCACGCCTACAAAAGTTTGAGCAAAGAGAAGGAAGCTCTCGAGGCCAGTGTCAAAGCCTTGAGTGCTGCTCCTCCCCACAGATTGGGAGGCACACCCCAGAGTACCAAGCTTCAGGGACAGAAGAGTAATAAAGATGGAGAAGAAGGGAAGGAAGAAGAAGGAGGCGGAGAACCAAAAGGTGCCAAAGATGAGGTATGTGTAGAAGTCTTGCACTTTAAGGTTTTTGAGGCGTGTCGTAGTTGAAGACTGTAACTCACAGTCTCCCAACAACAACAGAAATCAGCAAACAGTGCCTAAAGAAGTTTATTCTTTAAAATCCTGTGCTAAGAATTAAGTGCCTCATTTTGGAGAAACTTTTCACGAATGTTTCTTCTATTTCTATAATTCTCAGAGTAAAGATGGCTCTGATACGGAATCAATGGAGAAAGAAGATTATGTCAACTACCAGCAACTCAAGGACCAACTGAGCACGCTCACAACTGCCCTAGCAACAGTTACCGGACAGAAATCCAAGATGGAGGCAAGCTTCCAGGCAGACAAGAAGAAGCTCAGGGTAGGAATTGCAGGCCGTTCTTTAAGAGTATATGAGACTTGTGGGAAATGGAAGAAGGTTGTCCAGATTGGTTGATTAGTTTAATTATTGAATTGTTGACTTCAATTGTTGATCTGTAGATCTGTTGATTTATTGAATAACTGATTGATAGTTTTACTTATTTATTGACTTATCTGTGAATTGATTGATTGATTGATTGATTGAATGACTGATTTATTGATTTACAACAGATCTATTAATTGATTTAATTTATTCACTGGCGATTTTTTCTTGACCTGCAGCAAGAATATGAAGAATCGTTACGAAGTAAACAAGAAGGAAAAGAGCAGTTTGAGGAGACCAAAACCAGACTTCAGGAGCAAATCAACGAGGTAAGGTGTATTACACCCTATGTCTACATGATATTTTCCTCCTACTTATGTCCCGGGTCTGTTTGCCCTCAGAAATGTCAGCAAAATTGTTGATAAACAGCCCAAGAAAGCTATAGATAATTCATAGAAATAAATGGCATGTTGAGGCCAAGCAGATAAGAGCATTGGACACATGCTTTGTTGTTTCTGCATATGTACACCATGGGTCCTTTTTACCTAACAAGATTTCCCTAATAAATTCCCAAATAATTGTGCTTGAAAGCAGATTAATTGTCGTAAGCCAACGCAATGACTTCTTTGGAAGAAGTGTGGTGAGTTTTTTTGCTCAGTTTACCTGAAACTGCCCAGTATAAGGAATCAAGTCTTGAAGCATCCGTCATACTTGTTGGATTTTTTCGTGCTTGCAGTTTCGGAACAAGCTAAGGCTTCAACAGCAAGAACGTGAAGCAGAGCAAGTCAACCATGCTGTGATGATCAGAGAGTTACAAACGCTGTTGACTCAGGAGAGAAGTGACAAAGAACTATTGGAGAACAAGGTGGGACATGTTACTGAAACAGTAGACAGATAAATACGTAAATAGATAGACAGACAAACGGATCATTAGACGGATACAAGGAAATTTTTAAAATGTGTACACAAATAGACAGATTATTCGACTGACAGACAAACCGACCAGTAGTAGACACAATTGTTTTACAGTCAACGATGTTGGTTCCTTGATTTTTGGGAGATTATTTATTTCAATTTTTGTCTTGCAGCTGAGTGAGCTGGAAGACGGATTAGCCATTGCACAGTCACAGCCTGACAAGTAAGACGTGCCCCCTGTCTCCATTAGCTTTGTATCAGATACTAATTTTAACAGTATAGAAAAGCACTGGACTATTTTCCCCTTCTAGCCTCATTTTCATCACATTGATTTGAATGGATGAAAACCAAGATGGCCACATCGAGATAAAAATCTTACTGGGTTCTTATATATGGCGCATCTCCTCGTAGCTATATCAAGGCGCTTTACAACATTGTTATCTCAGTTCATCAGGCATACTTGGATCATTCCTGAAACTTTCTCAACTCCCTGGGGAGCAAACGACCAAAGCTGCATATTATTAGCACTAGGGTGTGAATGCAACATGACATTGTACTAGCCCTGGTTCCCATTAATACACCTTGGACAATAGAAGCAATTTATGGTTAAGTGTCTTGCTCAGGGATATAAGGGTCATGACCGGTATTCCAATCCACCCTCTGATGACTAATGATGCCACCAGAACTTGGGTGCAATGCAAGAGACGACTGGGTTGTGACACTCCACTAGTCCATAAGTTAGAAATACTTGTTCATAGCTGTTGTCTCTGAAGTCGTATTGGTTTTCTAGGACTTTGTGACATAAATGCAATACATATTTGCACTTTTTATATGTCCTGGTCATGAGAAAATAGTCATAAAACTATTACAAATTGCAGCTACCAAATCACCTCAGGGTCCTCACATCAATTAAAGAGACATCACTGTTTTACTCGGCGCCCATCTTTGCTAATGTACCAAATTAGCCGGGATCCAGCCTAATGGGGATACCAGTCACACACTACAAGAACTTTGCGGTGACACCATGTAGTAAGATCTCTTTTGAGTAATTGTAGTTCAGAAAGGAACCGGTGAACTCAACTAATAGGAAAGTATACTCTGTACATCGTCTGTTCCATGATAAACAGACACAAGATCATTGCAATTTTCATAATAATTCTGCCCTCCTCTTTGTTTTGGCTATATCTTAGGTCTGCAGCGTATGAAGAACACGTGAAGCATTTGACTAAAGATCTTGAGGTGTTTAAAAGTCAACTGAGAATGGCCGAAGAGAAAGCTTCGAGGCCCTCTCCGCTTCTCCTACAACTCCAGAAAGAAATGGCAGAAATGAAGGTACGTAGATAAGTAGGATTTGAATTTTATCCTGTACATGGGTGGGATTTGAAACTTTGCATGTTAGAGACACAATCTAGTAAGGACTGCAATAGCACCATGTACATGAGTAAGTTTTGAAACTTTGCATGGTGGAGATACATCCGAAGGACAAAGTATTTAAATGATTTTGCTCAAGGGCACAGGCACCGGACCAGCCAAGACGGGACTAAGACACAAGTGAGAAATTTTAACTTGAAAGTTTACAGTTTTATTCTTGACTTTGTGTAGGCACAGCATCGGATTCAAGTGGAAGCGGAACAGCTGAAGGCTAAGGAGTCCAGAGAGACCTTGAAGCAACTCCGAGAAGCTGAAGAAGAGAGGGTTGCTACTCTTGAGAATAAACTCGCCGAGTTGTCGGAGGTTGTCGGAAGTTACGACCGAGTCAAGCAACAAGATCAGCAAGCTATACAGTATGTGGCAACCTCGACCCCATGGTTTACTTTATTTCCAACCATGTTTAAAATAGTAAACCCTGGGAGGGAAACTCCTTACTTGGACCCTGATTGGACAACGACTTTATTAAGAGCCGGCCGGCAACCAATGTACAAACAGGCTATTAAATCTGGTACCACGAGACTATGACCAAGATTTGAATTTCCAAAAGCAGACTATTCTAATTTGCCTATGTATCCAAATATTTTGGATATGCAAATGATCCAATACTAGGGTGAGAGAGCGGTCAACCTCATACTGCTCGACACACCCTGGGGACGAGGTTGAGTATGTGGGGTTTAAATTTACTTGAACTGTAAGAAGGACTGTGATTTTGAGGATTTGTCTTTGAAATGTTATTTTGTAACATTTGTTTAGGGGTTACATCCTCTAGACCAAGAGGGAGACCTTTGCCCACTGCCCTTGGTCTTTGTTTGTGGTGATGTAGAGAGTCTGTAAGTCCTCTGACATGTAACACCCAGGAGGTTCAGGGGGCTTCATCCTCTAGACCAAGGGGAGACCCAGACCAACTACCCTAGTTGATTATTCTTGCTGATGTAGAGAATCTGTAAATCCTCTGACATGTAACACCCAGGAGGTTCAGGGAGCTTCATCCTCTAGACCAAGGGGAGACCCAGGCCCACTACCCACGTTCTTTAGGCATTGTAATTACAAGATTCACTTAAAATGTAACACCGTAAAAAATCCAAGAAAAACTAGTAAATAAATTTGTGTTTTATTTTTTCACTTGCAGGCGGTTAAAAGAGCGCATCGTCCAACTCGATCTTGAAAACACGGCCCTCGCCAAAGCGGTGAATAAATCTCAGAGCAACCAATCAGAGGAGATCATCAACCCAGATGCTACGGTGTCCGAGCTGACAGAGAAAATCTTGAACTTGAAAGGACTTCTGAAGCTGGCCAATCAGAAGTCAGAAAAGCCTGTCGACATTGATGGTAAGAAAAATGGACACTACTCAAATCCAACCTTGTTCCCAGTGGTGGTTGATCTTGTCGCACCATTTTTTCTCAGTTTTTGTATGCTAGAGACGTATGCAGAAGAGGCATCAAGTCAAAGAGTAACTGGTCCCCTCTTAGTCTTCCATTATCTTGTGACATGTCTCATTGTATGCAGTTTAGGATAACCATGTAAAAACAGGATTCATTTGAAGAGGATTGTGTCAAAATACTTTCATTTTTACCAAGCGCCAATCAAGCACCCTACAAGCGCTCAACAATTGTTATCAAGCGCAGAGCAGTCACTTTTGGTTAGCACATCCCTTCCAGGGGCTAGTGACGAGAGGTATTAATGAATACGACACGCTGCCCAAGGTAGTGAGGCTGACTCCAATCTGATGGCGTTTGTTTTAGGAAGCAATTCTGTTACCTAGTCTTCTTTTTCTTTACTCTCCAACCTTGTTCCCAGTAGTGTTTGATCTTGTTGCACCGTTTTTTCTCAGTTTCTGTATGTTAGAGACATCAAATCAAAGAGTAACTGGGGCCTTTCTCAAACCTCGGCTCTGGCTCCAGGATCCTTCTGATGTTTGATGTAAATACTGATGTAAATACACGCTGCACCAACAATTTATAAAAGAGCCCAAGCCTGAGAGGGAGCTCAAGCTGAGGTTTGAGAAAGGTCCCTGATCTTCTCTCATTCTTCTTTGGTCTTGTGACGTGTGTAACTGTATGCAGTAAAGGTTGACCGTGTAAAAACATGATTCATTTGAAGTGGATTGTTTCAAAATATTTGCATTTTTGATACGTGCGTACTAAGCGTCCTTCAAGCGCCTAACAAGTGCTCGAAAATTGTTATCAAGTGCAAAGCAGTCACTTTGGTTCAGTCAATCAGTGTGCCATTTTTCTGCCCATGGTAGTTTGTTTTATGAAGAAAGTCTGTTACCTAGTCTTCTTTATCTTTACTCTCCATAGATTTGTGTAACATTGAAGACCACGCAAGTCTAGAGGTCCACCCTAACCATAGGTCGTGCCAGCAGGAGTTGAAACAATTGAAGGATGAGTTTGAGCGTTACAAGCTCAGAGCACAGGGCGTCTTAAAGAACAAGACTGTCAAGGTTGGTCTTGTTCTCTTTGTGATTAATATAGATAATGGTGTAAGGTTAAAATGGCACCAGTCTTTATTTCAAAAACTGGGAGCAAGTTTCCATTCACTCTAGCATTGTTTGTTCCTGGGGTGGGTTTCACAAAACTCTTCCTAACTTAGGACTAGTCCTAGGCAATGCTAAGAGATAGGACCAGTTCTAAGTTTTGTGAAATCCACCCCTGTTCACATTATATTCACTAATAACCCCAGTAAATATGACACAATATAAATATATAACCCTGACATGAACTTCATCCATAAAACGTGTAATTATAATTTTATGGTTTTATTTTTTCAAGTCAACTAGTCTTGGAGTGTCACTGAATTGGACAGCACCATCATTTATCAATCATTTATACCATTCTTGTAAAATGTTAATACAGGTCAAATAAGGGTGTCATGGCCAAGTGGTTAAGAGCATTGGATTCAAGTTCTGGTGGTTTAGTCTTCGCCCAGGGGTATAAATGGGTACCTGCAAGGGTAGAGGTTGATATTGTGTTTGAAAAAGCCTTCGAATCGCAACGGCAGCCAAGGGCAGACTCCCCAGGGAGCTGAGAAAGATTTAAAGGAATGTTATCGGCCCAATGACCAGGGCACTAATGTAAAGCGCATTGATACATCATTATATAATGCACTATATAAGAACTAGTTATTATTATTATTATAAGCTGTAGAGGTGTTCCTTGACTTATGTCTGACACATTTTTGGTTGGTAGGATACATCAAGTAATAAGGAGATTGAGGCACTACAGACACAAATCACTGAGAGGAGGGAACGCATCTCAATTTTACGACAACAACTCGACGACGAAGAGGCCAACCACAAACAAACGGTAAAGTGTTCTTGAAAAGTTCATCTTCTCGTCGTATCTTTTAAAATAGCACTTAAATTGTACGGGAGTTTTACGTCAACAACTCGACGATGAAGAGGCCAACCACAAACAAACGGTAAAGTATTTTCGAAAAGTTCATCTTCTCGTCGTATCTTTTAAAATAGCACTTAAATTGTACGGGAGTTTTACGACAACAACTCGACGATGAAGAAGCCAACCACAAACAAACGGTAAAGTATTTTCGAAAAGTTCATCTTCTCGTCGTTATCTTTTAAAATAGCACTTAAATTGTACGCGAGTTTTACAACAACAACTCGACGATGAAGAGGCCAACCACAAACAAACGGTAATGTGTTCTTGAAAAGTTCAACTTCTCGTTGTGTCAGTGCCCAAACATTGTATCTTCTAGAACAGTACTTAAATTGTACGAGAGTTTAAGAGTCAAAATGATGTATTTGGCTTAAAATAACCTGGTTGTACTCTTCTAAAAACAACTCTTTTGATTAATTGTTTTGTTCTTTTTTTCTTTCTTTCTGTTTAGGTGACCAATTATGAGGACAAGATTTTCAAATTGAAAGAGCAACATCGCGCAGCCTTAAGTCAAGCAGAGTCGGAATATAAGGTACTCCCCTAAACAAAAAGTGAATAAAATGGATTCTCACTTTTGTTTTTGCCCCAAATGCACAATTGCTTTTCTTTATTTTCAGAAAGAAAAATAAATTTTGAATATTGTTTTTGTGTGAAATGAAAGGTAACATGTCTTCTTGTTGTGCTCTTGAATTTTTTTGGCTTTGGATTTTCACTTGCTGCAAAAAAATGCATTTTATATGAAAAAAATGATTTGTTACCATGGTAAAATGGTAGTGGTTTTTATTTGGGATTTTTTTGTGACTGCAGCACAGAGCAGCCGATATGGAGCAACAGATACACAGGCAACGAGACAGAACGATGGCGCTGCTCGCTGAGAAAGCACAAGAGATTGACTTGCTTCGACAACAACTCAACAACAGATTTGGTACAACTACAATGGAAAGGTATGCTTAGACCCAACTTCTTGAACATATTGTTGCGAAATTACATGACACTTATTGTTTATTGATTATTAGTTATTAGTTATTGATTACTTAAATCTGGTTAATCATTACCTGCAGACATTGCGCTCTGCAATCCGCGCGATCAGCGCCACATTGAGCGCTCGTGCATTTTACACTTAATCACATCTGCTGTGCGTGAAATAGAATCGCATGTATAAACAGCGGGAGCTCGTTTGGCCACGCTAGCGCCCTCTGTTGGTGGAATATGGCAGGCTTATTTTGCCAGGTTCCACGCTAAACGCTACCTTAATTAATGGTTTAATATGGATGCATTTTATAGAATGTTTTGTTCTGTATTCTAAGTAATAACATGTTGTTATAAAAGACAGCTGAACATTATGACTGTCAGTTCTCATTCGGATTCTGAAGTTGTCGGACCTTTGTCCGAGATAAAACCAGTTGAACCACAATATTCTGTCTGTGTCTAATATTTATAAGTTGCGTCTTTTACTACAAAGTGAACTCACAACAATATTCAGGCATTTGGTGTTTGATATGGGGCATGATTGAAATCTCAAGAATTTTGTAAAGGATTTTACGTGGGAGGTATACTTCTGTACAAGAGGGAGTTAAGGTGTTAAAGTATGAAAACCTTACAGGTACCTTCTGCTCCCAAATCGGGCATGGTATATCTTCAGGGGCAAGGGTGCTGTTAACAAGTTCCCAAATGCTGAAACAGTTTCCGTTAAGCAAAAATAAGAAGGATACAAGTCACAGATGATACATAAGACTTGGTATTTTGGCTTGTAACGTTTTTCTTGTAAGCGTAATATTTGTGTACTTAGCTAAGATTTGATTAGTGCCCAGAACTTAGACCGGTGCTCCATGATATGATGCTATATCAAAGTACATTTCCCATTTGGGTCTTGGAACTAGACAAACATGAACACAAGTGTGATTAAAGCAGATTTTATCTTAATTTGTATCATTATGTTTTTGTTCAGTGACTACAGTATATCCCGACAATCTTCCAGTGACGTCTTCACGGAGGATGATGACAAGCCCAGGTCCGAAGCCGAAGACACAGTTTCACAACTTCAAGTTTCCATGGTAAAACAATCTGTCTAGCAAATCAACTTCAATCATTGACAGTACACTCTTTACCCTGAAGACACTTCGAGAATACTGATCGAAACATCGAGTTTCTAAACCACCTGTTCTTTTCAGCTCATAGCTTAACAGCTCATAGATAACGATCTGTCATGGACATGGTGTTACCGCAAACTTTACTAGAAGTTCATTCTCAACTTACAGTTAAAGAGAAACTACGTTCTCAATAAATTATTTGTTGCAGGACAAATTTTCATTTCTTAAATGTCTCATTGCTTGCCAAATTGTGGAAAATTGTTTAAACCAACATTATCCCTGGAAAAGTGTTTCTTCCTAAAATATCTCTCGTATTTATGAGATGGAGATCATCAAATATGCAGTTTTAAAATTGTCTCGATTGATGCAACTTTTAGAAGAAAGAAAAACAAACAGTCATCTTACTGTTGATAGAATGCTTCTTGACAACCAACTACAGTCGATTCTCATTTCAACAAGATCACTGGAACTGGCCAAGTTACCTTTTAGTAACAGGAACGCTGTTATAAGAGAACAGCATAACAAAGGAACACAAAAGTAAAAATGAGATTCTTTATAACAATAGTTAACTGTAATTTTTCTTTTTAGAAAGACTTCTTTTAGGGAACAGTGGAAAATGTAAAGTCAACTGTTTTGTGTTCTTGTAAATTGCCTTTATCGTCTACAGGTTCAGAGCAGTAACCCATCTTTGCTCCACTTTGCCGAAGAGCGCGCCCGACGCGAAGTTGAGCTCTCAACGATAAAGAAACAGAAACAGCAGTTAGAGGGCGCTCTGCGGCAACTGCAGGAGAAGCATGCAATGGCCATGCAGCTTCATGAGGAGCAGATGGACGAGTTAAGAGACGAGGCAGAAAGATGGAAAAGAAACAGGTGCTGTCTTTAGTTAGTAAACCATTTTTATAAAGCGCATATCACAGTTAGATTGCCAGTCTGAATTTTTAATCGAGTGGTTGTAAGCCGTTTACCTATTCAATGTTTACTTCCTGTGTTATACAGATCAAGGGAAGGAACAAACTTGGAATACTTGAAGAACGTCGTGCTGTGTTACCTACAGACCGAAAGTCACTCCAGTAGACAACAGATGTTCAATGCCATTTCAACCATCTTGCAGTTTACTCGAAGAGAGGTAGGAAAACTTTCTTACATTTTTGAACCCACAGTTGTCACAGAAAAAAATGTACATTTTGATGAATTACAGTGACATTGAATGGTCAGACAGTGAGAGGGTTGACTAGGTACTTTGGTGTCACATGATCATAGTGCAGGCTTGCTGATAATTAATCTCTTATTCAAAACCACAATGGATTATATTGTATGGTCACACAGTAGGGAGGTTGACTGTGTACAAATGCATTCACCACATAATATCACACTGCAGAATGGCATACTTAATCTCTCATTCAAAACCACATTGTATGATATTGAATGGTCAGACAGTAGGAGGGTTGACTGTGCACTGTGTAGATGCATTCACCACATGATATCATATTGCACGCTGGCAAAGTTAATCTCTCATTCAAAACTGTAATGGATAATCTTGAATGGTCGGACAGTAGGAGGGTTGACTGTGTACTGTGTTATTTATCACATATATTGCAAGCTGGCATAGCTCTGATTCCAAACCACAGTCAATGATCAGAAAGTTGGAGTGATACAAGAATTATCAAATATTAAAGAATAATGTTTGTTTCTGCTTTACTTCTCATTTTACAGAAAGAGGGCGTTCTGAGGAAGCAAGGGGCATCTTGGTGGGGATATGGGACCACATAACCCTGAAAATTATTATTCATCTTAAATAAATTAATATATTTTTTATATCATACTAGTAGTTCCCCTATGATACCAAAAACTAAATTTGGGGCGTATTTATGTTGAACTTTCGCCAAGCCATGGTGTTTGTGCTAAAATGCTGTATCACCAAAAATAAAGCCTCTTCTTTTGTTATTAAACGGCATCAATGTGACACACCCTTTAACAACATGTCACTTTTTAAGACTAACTTGGTTTGGTCGCCGTTTGTTTGGGTTTTTTGTGGCGGGGGGGGGGGGGGGGGGGGGGTGACTTAACTTGCACTCTTTCGGCAGACAGCACATTTTTGAAAGTGTACTCTATACTATCCTAACTCCAGTAATAGTGCATGGTGCCCACAGTTAAAACAGTAGGATCAAAGTGCATGTTTTGGGAGTTGGAACAATTTTGTTTTTAATTTTTTGGACAGATTTTAAACGGTGTCTTCCTATTTTTATTATGCACCTTGTTTTAATCCCATTATGAAATACTTATGTTGATGGTAACAATAAAGGTGAAGGGTTGAAACAAGGTTAGGTAATGCTTGGTAATTTAAACAAAAAAAATGTTAATGTGGTTTGATTGCAATCTGAAACTTCATTGATTATAAACTTTATACCAGTACCAATCCCAAGAAAAATAGTTCCTTCTAAAGTTACTAAAAGCAAACAAGTTGTGAACGGCCTGAAATTTCAACCCCAGCAGAGTCTTTCTCAAAGGCTAAATGACAATACAACACACACATACATGTACAAGAATGCTTGTGTAATGGAAGGAGTTGAGTAGAAATAAGTGAGCAGAGGGAAGCAGAGTGCATTCAAAATACTGTTGATGGGAGGAGATAGTACATGTACTATAATACCATCCAAATAACCACTACTTATTTTGATTGCCGCTATTAAAATAAGCTCGATATGGTCGTTCACAAAATCCTTAACCATTTATGTTCATGGGAACAAGATCAATTAATTTGATGGAGTTTTCATGATTTGATTGAATGTACTCTTCCAAAAACCAATGATGTACCATCCCTTTATGATATGTTTCTTTAAAACTAGAGGATGGGAATTAATCTACTTGTCCCAAAAAACGTACTTTATCATTAATGGTTTTCTGAAGCTGCCTTCTCAATGACAGATTTTTTGCATCAAATTGTAACCAGCCCAAATGCTATGTTATCTGTATTATTTTTGGCTGGTACTCTTCAAATTCCTGCTTAGCAATGTTGTATCTGCTTAACAGCTATTTAAAATTGGTACATTGGTCAGGTGATGAAGGGAGGACAGGGGATGTGGGATTCTATTAAATTTACTTTTTATCAAAATGAAACATTGAGGAAGACAATAAATATATAAAACTTTACCAAAGGTTCTTGTCTATAAAAAGTCTTTATTTATTTATGTTGATATATTTTTGTCTAAAGCCCACCTTATACTTCACGGGAAAGTGAACACGAAGGGAATTATGGGATGCACACATTCATGTAATGTATGCACTGTTTTTCCAATTTTGGCGCAATGATGAAATTTGTTTTGCTTTTGCACAATTTGCGTGAAGTATGAACCGAGCTTAACTTTTTACATATAAAAAAACGTGCATGAATCTGTAGCCCCAATGTACATTTGATGAATATTTTAATGAATAAATGTTCCCTTCACATTCACCTCGCAATAAAAAAAGAACAAAAACAAATTTATCTGGTTGGGTGTCGGTCCAAATGGTTTCATTTCTTGAAATGGTTTTAGAAATGTAAAATTAGTTTTAAAAACTAAAATTGTGTATGTTTAATGCACTATAAGAAAACGGGTTTAGTATTTAAATACTTTAAAAGTGGCATCTGATTGGGATTTGAATATTTACTTTACATCAAATTTTGACGTAGTTAATTAAAAATATCAATATATTTAAAATGTGACAGCTTCCCCAGCCAAAATTTCATTTCAAATGTACCATCATCAGGCGGGGTATTTCCGATAGTTGATTTCCGATAGTTGTCCCTACGGAAAAACAGCAAAATTGTGATTAATTAGCCCGAAAAAGATAAAAAAACCTTTACCACATGTGAATGAAGGTCAGACCTTGTACTCAATAAAATTGTCTTACTATTTTTCCAAGGGCCAAGTATCATGCATGCATCAGGGCCCAATTTCACAGCTCTGCTTACCGCCGAATTCTGCGCTTGCGATCACCATTTTCTGCTTACTGTGCAAGCGCCAAATTTCTGCGTTAGCTGTGTAAGCAAAGAATGTCTAGTAACATGGAGTATGCGTGCCAAGCGAAAAATCCCTGCTAATCCGTGAAATATGCTTGACATAAGCAGGGAAATCCCTGCTTCCGTAAGCGCTGATTCTTTGCTTACGGTATATAAGCAGAGCCATAAAATTGGGTCGAGGTGACTGGTAGCCTGCACATATTTGCCTTCAGCAAAAACTGTTAAGTAGTATTTTCTGCTTAAGCAGCTCTATCGAACTATGACCAGAGAACTTGAGTTCCGTGCACAAGTACGGCGCATTAGACTGCTTGGCCTTGAAACTCCACTGGGGGGGGGAATATGTGTACCCTAGCAAGCCAAGATCTGGCCAGCAACACTCCAGCAGTCAGTTGGTAAAAACGGAATTCAATGAGTCAAATTGCGACAAGACAACACCATTCAACCAGTTAAGTCCTGCATGAGATGATCATGCGCATGTCATAACAAAAAAACAAAAAAAAACTATCAGCTTTCTCCAGACTACAAACAGCTTTTAGTTATCACTCCAATGTTTTGACTTGGTTCAGCTAGGCCTGATGCTTATTTACAGTAAATTATTTATAAATATTTACAGAGAAGATAAAAAAATGAGTGGTGTACAGTAAGCAAGACTGTCATCAGAGGGGGCTAGAAATATGGAGGATTAAATCCAGACAACCATTGGATTCAGTCCGAGTCCAAGACCATCTTGGAAAATATGTATAACTGACTACTCTTTCACGATGACCGTTTATGGATTCCTAATTGGTCAAGGGATATTATCCTTATGATAACTTTATAAATGCTTGTTAACCATCATCAATTACGCACGATGAATCAAGTTTCAAGCACAAGAAAATGATGAACATCACTCTGAATAAAGCAAAGAAACTAAAGATGCATCGGACCTTTAGCATACTCATGTGAGCGATGGGCGCCCTCAACCTAAAGATGCAGCTAGTCTCCATTCAAGGCATCAAATCCCCTTAGCATTGGGATGCAGTGGTTTTATCCTTACATTTCTGGACAGACCGAGTCTTATGTGCTGGTTGCCGGGGGAAACTAGTTTGACTCCGCCCAGCGGGTTGGATTCACTCAAACCTGTAAAAGATGAAAGAATGTCAAACATAGATTTTGAGATTTTCAGTGAAAAAATGGGAACATTTAATATTTTAAGCGATTTGAAATTGAGCTCTGGTTGTTAAATGAGGTAACAATCCTTAAATTAAAAATTTCACATTAACCTGAGATTGAATTGATATCAATATTTATTGCTGAATAAATAATTTCAATAAGAATACTCACTAGATGGTGAAGACCATGTGGTTCGTTTGATGGGTAGCGGGGTTGGGAGGGTTGCCCGCCGGTTTGCTTGCTCGTTCACTCCAGAGCTCCCAGGTGGAGTGAAGCCCCTCACTGGACCAGTAGCCTGAGGGCGTCTTGCTAGGGGTGTGACAGGGGTGGATGGTTTATTTGTCTTACCTTAAAAAAAAAGGAATAAAATGTCCTTGTTAAAGTTGCCATTTAGTCAGGACCCCACTGAAGTACTTATTGCATCAAAATCTAAACTCTGACCCACTTGTTATTTTTTCAAATGCCAGAAACACCAGGGCGAAACCCTTTTTTTAGCGACAAGTGTAGCTTGTTTATTTTACAAGCATTACACAACACACAAGACTTGCGGCTTTACGCCCTATCTGAAGGAGGAAGCAATATAATCGTTAAGAGTCTTGCTATAAGGATACAAGTGTCAAGACCAGGACTCGAACCCACACTTCGCTGATCAGAAACACCAGAGATTGAGTCCGGTGCTCTTATCCGCTCTGCCACGATACGCCACAATGAAATGATAAGTTAACTGGTCCAGCTGGGGCTGATTTCACAAAGAGTTAGGATTGATCTTAACTGTGTATCAGTCTGAGTTACTAAGCAAAGTGTGATGTCACAATACAAACCACTATGGTGATACTGACAACTAATCTTAAAGATGAATCTTAGTGCTTTGTGAAAACGAGCCCTATTTCATTAACAAAATTATGAAAAAAACACGCCCTGCGGTATTTTTTTACATTTCTCCCATAGAGGTGCCCTGTACTAAGGAAAGAACCGCCTTGCCCTTAAAAGAACGAAGTACCAGGAGAAACTTTCCCACTTCGCACAGCTTCATCCTCATCAACTTACTTGTAATGGCTGATCGTTTAGGTGTTGGTTTTGGTTTTGTGTCTCCAGCAGCCTTCTTCCCGTCTGCTGCATTCCTCCTGCTCCTCTCAGTGGACTTGGGGCTCTTTCCTTTGCCCTTGGCTACTGGTTTCGTCTTTTTCTTTGAACCAGTGAATTCTTCATAATCACTGTCGGCGTTGTCACTATCATAGTCATCAGAACTAGCTGCCTCCTCAAAGTCTAATATGCAAATGCAAATTAACATAATTGAATATTAATGTGCGTTATGAATTTCTGTTTATGCGCATAATTAAACAGCTTTTTCAAATTTGAATCTCCTCCAAGAGAAGTAAAAAAAAAAAAAATTTTTTTTAAGGAAATAAATATTTTAGACCTTATAAAATAAGTTATCCAGTAGAAGTTCTGAGTCACCAAACCTGAGGTCGAGTGGAGGTTTTATTGAAATTGTGCAGGAATATCTTTCAGCAAAGTTGTTTTTCTACGCAGCAAAATTGCATAATGTTCACATTTTTAATTACACATCAATTTTTTTAAGAAGAAACAAAATTTTGAACAGTATACTGTTCTCGTTCAGGAGAATCGAGTATACTGTTTAAAATGTCGGGACCACACCTGCTCTTTTCAGAGCCAATGCTACTCTAAAAAAGAGAAATTTACACATGGTTGTACCCCCTAGGCTACTAACTATAGTTACTTCTTATTTTCCACACCGTGCAAAGCTTCAAACATTACTTATCAAAACTATTTCTCGTACCAACTTTAAATTCTGCATCCTCTTTCTCCTCGGTCTCTTCACTGGCCATCTTCCGTTGCTTAGCAACAGCCGCCTTGGCAGCTTTCCTCTTCCGCCTTCCTCCTGCAACCTCATCCTCATCCAGAGATTCTAAAAAGACAATCTCATCGCTGGGTTCTGAGAAGGAGGGTGGCGGCTTGGTTGTCTTGACAACTATGTTTTCCTTGTTGTCTGTGTTGTCACTGGTTGAATCATCGGTTGATGAGTTTTCTGCCTTTGGTTCTGTTTGGAAAAAAAGTAAAGAAGATTTTGTCTAAGCTATTCTACAAATCTGTGTCAACTAGCTCTTTGTTGCCATTAATGCTGAATGGGTGAATCAATATCAAAACCACACCCAAGGGAACTACCTGTTAAGTGTATTTGAGCTTCAATGTCCTTCGTCTTGCCAGATGGTGGATGATTTGAGGGCGCTTCATTCTGCTGCGATCCTTCCGAGTCATGCATTGATAGCTCCAGAGCAAGTTGCATCTCACGGTCGAAGGCCTTGTCATCAGGGGAGATTCTAGGATGAAAAGAGGGAAAGAGATATAGATGCAAGAGGGGTGAGGTATACAACTAGTTGATAATCTTCGTAAGAAGAAGACCTTGTAGAGGTGCTGGTTATCTGATCTTCCTTGCCACTCACTGGCTTGGTACCTTATTGTAGAAAATTTGTATTTTAAGAGAAAACTTTTTGGAAGAAAAAACATATGCTGCTATATGCAATCCTTTCAAACTGGCAAGGAAAGATCAACAATTTCTTTAAAAAATAATAGGTCACAAAATTAGGTCACTTGCTAATGTAACTGGGTTCCATCTGTGATGTAATATTACATAACAAAATTCATAAGCTTGATTCAAGAGAAAAATTTGTTGCCACAGGAATGACAAAAATTAGTTTTTTCTATTGAAAATCAGAGACAAGCAACCTATTGGGGGTGGGGGGAAACACGTACCTTTCTGTCCTCTTGTCACATCTGTCAGCCCTGCTCTCAATATTTGTAACTGCGGAATTCTTCTCTTGTGATTCTTTGCTCTTGTTGGTCTTGGATAACTTGTTTTTCTTCTCCAGCTTGGACTTTTTGGGAGGAGGCGGAGTGGCTCGAGCAAAGTCATCTTGAAGGAATAGAAAATATCGCAAGTTTCAATCTCTTGTCTCTTCTGGATGTAGTTTAGTTGAAATAGTTTGTTAAACAAATTTATTTGTGAAATATGGTATATAAAATTAGTAGGCCTAATGCTTTTGGTAATAATCAAAGACCAGTATTGTCACTTGGTGTGTCCCAACATGCATAAAATAACAAACCTGTTAAAAATTGGGCTAAATTGGTCATCGAAGTTACAAGGAAATAATTGAAGACAAACATTAAACACCCTTTCTCAGATTCAAACTTTGCCTCCCTCTCAAAGGGGGTCGTTTCTGGCAATGTTTTTATAACTTCAACAACAGCTCTCCAGTCCTCTTAATTCCAAGGAAGTTTTTATGGTCACTACTTTTTGGAGTAATTATAAGCCCTCCTATTAAAAGATGTTACAACTAGGCTTAAAATATTACTTTTCTGAAATAAAAGTACTAAAAATGCATACCAAATTCAATGATTATAAATTCTCACAAAAAACTTTAGAAGAGAAAATTTATAAATACAACTCATTTAACTCAATACATAGAAGCAAAATCAAATGTATAAAAATTAGGGCTAATATGGCTAATATGACTATAATCATCTTTAAAGAAAAGTGCACACAGAAAACTGATGGGAAGAAACATTAAAAAGTGAATAAATATAAACAAGAATTATCACAACAGCAAATTATATTACCATACAAATAAGTATTCATTTTGCAAGGAATTATCAAAACAGGGAAATTATGCTGAATCTGGCCACCAATCTCTCATCACTGATAACGAAAAAAAAAATCTCATTAAATATCGAACAAACTTATGGTTGAGGCCATTATGAGTGAAAAGTAGCAGTGTGATGAGGATACCCGTTTTGCCCTAAAAAAAAATTTTAAATGTCATATATTTTAAATGACTCTATAAATCTAAAAAAAGTATAAATAAGTTAAATGATCTTACCATCACTATCTTCTTCCTCACCAATTTTTGAATAGCACACTGTCTTCCTTGCTCTGGAAATAGATTTATAAAATGTCACATTCTTTTAAAACTCTGTTGTTCAACTGCTGTGCTGAAGTGCTTGTTCTTAGACTTTAGGTCATGGATAGTTACCAGTGATGATTAAATCGTCTGAAATGCTATTTTTGGGGCAAATCATAGCGCCCTCTTAGCCCTCGTAGGACGTCAGTGTCTGTGCAAGAAATCCAGCCTGGGCTAAGCGCCCTCTAGTCTAAGACGCATACACAAGAATTTAAAAAGGGAAATATCTGAGATTGTATATGATTACTCCTAGAACTATGAGGTTCATTCCGCTATCGTCTCCATTAGACGATAGCGGAATGAACCTCATAGTTCTAGGAGTAGTATATGATATATCGTCGCTAAACCTGGTCGAAAGGCATTGTGTGTGTGAAGGAAAAGTAAGCACTGTTTACCCCTTTTTCCTTCCCACCAGTGCCTTTCAGCCACTAATGGAGACGATAGCGGCGGAATGAACCACATAATTCTAGGAGTATCCATCATCCATCTAGTCTGTCTGTCACTAAAGCATGCTAAGTGTCAGACCTGATTGTCAATCGTTCACTTGTTATTTTTGTTATGTTAATGTTAGTGTTACATTTATTTTAAGCTTACCTGGATGATTTGCGACTATCTGACATTTTCCTCAGATTCCTGATCCTTCTCTAATAAAACTTGAAACTCGCCTGCTTGATGTACAGGATGTATGAACATTTAGTAAACAAACTTCACATATTTGAGGTCATAAAAACGAATTTGTAAGTTCGCGCGAATGGTTCGCGCGACTCAAAATTATTTTAGTCTGTTCAATGGACAAGTAAGTAACTGTATTTCGCATGAACAACACCAGGAACTAGACTAAAATAAGTATTGGGTCAGAGGTCAGAAGTTTATCACACTTGTTAAATTTTATTTAAAATTTATTATATTGGTAAATATCAATAATACTTTTATAGTGAAAAATATAAATGCAAATTTCAAATGTTTTTCATTATTTTGAAATGGCAGTGATTTTGTTTAATACAATAAAAGAATAATAAATTTTGTTGTTTAGTGACTGTGACTCATTATTTGACCTTATTTTGTAAGGTCAGCCTACCTATTCCTTCAACGTGTAATAGAAACTCACTAATTCGTCTCCTTTTTCACTGTCATCGTGGCTGAGGATCTTCACAAAAATGTCGAAAGGGGCAGATAAAGAGTTCAACTTTCAGTTCAAGACAAAGGAGTTGTATTCCAAACTGCGAGTTCCAGTCCCAATCCCGCTTGGAATCTCCACTCGTGAGTTCGTCGGCAGGCTGGTGACCGCCCACAATTTGCCGTGTTTTGTTGAGGAAGGTGAATTGTAAACAAAAAATGTCAATGTGCCCATTCACAAGATTCAGTGTGTGTGGTTGTACTTGGATTTGGATTAAAAATCTGAAGAAAAAAATGAATTGATAGTAATATTTGATTTTGGGTTGAACAAAGATAATAATATTGAATGCAAAGTTAAAATGTGTGTAGCTGTAGGCCTAACTTCTCATTTTTTTATTCGTTGATTCCCTTTTTTTGTTTTTTTTTTTGTTTTTTTTGTTTACACATCAGATGTCAGACCATATAGGATCGAAGGAAAATTATCAAGACCAGACCCAATCAGCATCCAAGTTACCTGTTCACAAATAGAACCGAATGACGTTTATTCCGTCTTCAAAATTAATTGAATACTATAGTATACTGGGGCGCTGTACTTAGTTTTTTTCGAAATGTTGACATCTGCAGTCGTACGATCGAGTACAGCATCCCAGTTATTGGGTTTAATCTACAGTAAACAATTCAAATCAAAGTTCTGTTGCCTCAAAAATAGTTGTGATAATGCGATAAATTGTGACCCTCCATCCTCTCTAGTTGTGATAATCGTAACCGGGGGGTTATGACACAACTACATCCTCCCCACAGTTGCAGATTAAGAATTCAGCATCATGTAGAATAGGGAAATGAACTTGTCATCCTTGTCTTTTGTTCTCACTTTGTTTTATCTTTGTTTTATAGACATAACCTTGAAGCTTGACAAATTTGTTACCAAGGAAACGACGACCTTTCACGATAACAATGCCCAGGAGGCCATTGAATCGTTACAGAAAGCTGGCGATGACGACATCGGGAACATTGCTGACAAATGGGCAAAGGCATACACACAGGTATGTAAAACATTTGTCAATAAACTTGAAGTAATAAAAGAATATATCTTAAATCCCAACATACATTTTTCCTTTCACATGTTTACAAGAGAAACTAACTGGGTAAACTTTAAGTGGTTTGGGGTTGAACAAAGACAAAATGACTAAAGTGGGATTTGAACCAATGACTTCCTGAATAGTGTGCCAGAGCTGTACCAACTGGGGAACTGACCTATCTAGTCCTGTGTTGGGCAGTCTCCCTACTTTGCCAATATCTTTGTTTAGGGGTGCCAGTCAGAAGCTATTCAACCTTTAACTCCAACACATTTTTTGTTTTTTTAACAAATTGGCTTCAGTGACAGACCTTTCAAAAAAAAAATCTATGACTCGGAAAATAACTTTAAGGCCCTCAATGGTTTACGAATCAACAGGAATGTGTGGCTTATGCACCAGACAGTAAGCCCAAACCAGAAGTGGGATTTGCGGAATTGTACCACAAGCTCATTCACTCACCGGCCTTGGAAATTTTGTTTCGTTTGGAACATACTTATGCTGTGGCCGTTGAAGATGTTCTGATACAGAGAGACCAAGCTTTGGCTAAACTACAAGAAAGGTACAGTCTGATCTTAATATAATAATTGGTTCTTATATAGTGCACATCTCCTCGTAGCTATATCAAGGCGCTTTACAACATTGTTATCTCAGTTCATCAGGCATACTTGGATCATTCCTGAAACTTTCTCAACTCCCTGGGGAGCATACAACCCCAAGCTTCTTAAATAAGTGCTAAGGGGTTAATTCAACACAATAATACTGTCTCAGCCCTCTCAAGTTCGCATTTGTACACCTTGGTTAAGAGAAGCAGTTATGGTTCAGTGCCTAGCGCTTAACCACAGTAGACACAATCCGCGACTGAAGCACATGACTCAATGGGTATACAATGTAAACAAACCAAGCAAGCAACGCACAGTGTGAATGGAAACGCACGGCTGCTTCCGAGTGCTACTGTCGTAGAGTGGCAAGCAGCCACGCTTTTCCATACTCGCTGTGCATTACTTGCTTGGTTTGTTTGAATTGTATACCCACTATGAGTCATGTGCTGCAGTCGAATATTGTGTCTGTTAAGGATAAATGCGATTGGCAATATTTTTTTTACAATTAGACTGTTACATTTGTGAAAATACATAAAAGCATGGCAAAAGGTTACAGTTTTAGAACCATATGTTTTGTTTGGTTTGAAGGCAAGCAGTGCAAATACAACAAGCAGTACAGAACCTGGACTACACTCACAATGATCAGCAAGTTAACAGGCTAGCAGCACAACACTTTGAGAAAATACAGGTACATGTATAAACCTTTCCATCATTGATAAACAAACCAGGCTAGTTGGCATGGACGGCCGATTGTTAGCAAAACATTCAATCGTGTTAACAGATGTTGTGACCAAGTTCAACATTTCCTGCAAACTTTCAATTAAATAAAAGACCAACCAATTCAACACTATTTTTGAATATTTGTGTAACATTTGTTACAAACTGTGGCTATCTGTTTTTGCTTTGCATTTACGGCTTTCCATAATCGTCCAACCTCGGTTGGCAAAGAGTCGGGCTGTGACATTGCAATAGAAAGGTTTATTGTAAGTACTATTGTGGTTGTGTAGTGGCCCAGCCATCTGGTGCACACTGCACTGGTCTTAAATTGACTTCCCCTATGTTAAGAAAGGGGGTTATGAGTGCAGTCGACTAAAGTTGCCTATGTTAAGGAAACATTAACCCTCCTGCTGTCTGACCATTCAATACCATTCACTGTGGTTTTGAATGATAGATAAGCTATGCCAGCC
>JAUELU010000034.1:4688302-4698793 GCA_032357145.1 Evasterias troschelii | reverse complement strand
TTGAGCCGCATCAGCAGAATCACAAAGAAACACGTTTGCGTATTTCAATCATTGGTTGTCGCCCTTTGGGGGGGGGGGCTATGAAGAAAAGTTTATTTCCGTTATTTTATTGGTTTTTAAATGAGGAGTTTGCTTTACTTGCCTTTCAAATTGTTGTAATACTTATAAATAATATATTTATTTACTGATTATTATTTATTTTTCTCAGTCTAGGCAAAACATTTGTTTGCGCCCACTCCACCCTGTTGTTGTTGTTGTTGTTGTTGTTGTTGTTGTTTTGAGGTTTTGTGTTATTTTTAAAAGCAAAGTTTACATTTACACGTGTATTATGTTTTTTGCTTTCTTTTATTACAAACAAAATAAAACTGGCCTACAGAAAGTTTGTTTTAAAAGTGATATTGTCTGAAAAACAGCGCATAATGCAGCAGCTCAGACACAGCTGGACGCAAAACGCCTCTTAGCTGGGGGAGTGGGGTATGTCTTTATGGGGGGGGGGCTACAAGTGGATGGGGAGTCAAACTGCTTAGGTACAAGAAACAATTTCTTCTTTAGAATTTAAACTTGGAAAGTGGAAAAAACAAACGTACAGGAAAATGCAATTGCTTTATTTTGAGTGTAGAGGCTGATGATTGTTTATGAATCTTTGGGAGTGTAGTCATAACAAAATGAACGCATGAGGGCGGTATACACGATGTATTATGCGCTGCCTTCCCACAAAAGTCAGCAGCAGCTGCCGCCGCGGAGACCGTTCCATATCCGCTCCAAATGCAACTGAAACATCGCTATTTTCAAGCTTTTGGGAGTGAACCAAAGAAGCGACAAAGATGGTGCGGCAACACAGAAACGTTTACATTAGCCTGAAGAATAGGGAGATCGGTTTTCGAGGTCGAATACATGCAAGGAGAAATACGCTTCCCTATTTCGCAGAGGAGATCGCCGCAACATCGTCGACTGACAACAAAGTGAGGGTTGTTTTTCACAAATTTTCGTAAAATAATGGGCAAGAGGACGTTTTACCTATTTCGTGAAGAAATCTGTGTACTTTTTTTAGTTAACTTGTTTTGCAAATTGTTTTTTTCAACATAGAATTTGAGAAGTGTTTTTTGTTTTAATAGAGCCTTTGTCTACTTTATACTTTAAAAAATAAGTGCTTATAGTTTATAATTATTTAACAAGGGCCTAGTTTTGTATTTAATTTTAATTAATTTATTTCATTATGATTTATATTTATTTGTCTACATAAAATACAAATATTATAAATATTGCACACCCCAAAACAGCACAATGAATTTATGAAATAAAATGAATTATGCTTGGTAAGTGAGTATTAAGACTGGGTCAGAATGTCAGAATGGAAAAAGAAAGATGAATACTTCAGTTTTAGATGTGGGAAGAGAAACCCCAGTTAAAATTCACGCAATCACTCAGGGGGTCTCAGGTAGAAGCTGAATACTCCTAGAACTATGCGGTTCAATCCGCTATCGGAGACATTAGCAGATTGAACCTCATGCATAGTTCTAGAAGTAGGAGCTAAAAACCCAATCCGAATCTAAGGCTTTGGTTCGAAGAGGGAATGGGAATAGTCAGGAACAGAAATCACTGCTGAGCTGGGCCAAACTAATTTGAGAATTTACCTGATAAATCTGATAATTTATTTGTTTTTTTTTAATTTCATGTATCCTTTTTATAAACATAAGGGATTTATTTGATAATTGATGTTGGACTAACTTCATTTCCTTTTTTGTAATATACCTAGTGAGGAATTGGTAGCAAAAGTGCTATGTTTTGACATTAAAAAAAGAAAGATCAAGCGCACATTTCGTCGCACAAATAGAACTCTCACTCACTCACTCTCGAAGGAACTAAAATTGAGTGTAGCAATCGTTCTATGCACAAGTTAAAAATTAAAAATGGAAAGAATGTTTGGTGTCTTAATTCAAGGTTACTTTAAACCTTTGCAATGTCACTGTCAGATGCTTTTTGACTTAGTCTACTTTAAGTTTTATTGTTAATATTAAACGTCAAGACCTTTGTTTTTAGTTCTAATCCTCCATAGTTATTGAGGTCACGAACTTGTTTCTTAACTTTAGCTGACCATGATGCTGATAAGGCTTGTGAAGATTACCAGCAAACTCTGGTAATTTTTGTAAGGTATTCAGATTTTGTAATCTTTTCCAATGTTTTGACTGTTCAAAGTGTATGAAATATAACTTTTAATCGGACATTTTCTGTGGAGTTAACGACAATTTTCTTTGTTTTCATTCCAAAGGCTTGCAACTTGCCAGGAACCCCTCGCTGTACATTCTTGGTCTCATTCAGTCCTGATCACAAACTGGTAGCCTCTTCTCATGTTGACCATTGCATTAACATTTCACGGCTGTCAACCGGTGAACACATCCAGACATTAACAGGTCACCCAAGAAGCCCGTGGTGCGTGACCTTTCACCCCTCGTCAAATGAAATCCTTGCATCGGGTTGTTTGGGCGGGGAGGTGCGAGTATGGGACTTGCAGGTAAGCCAATGCTGTGTCTGAATAAGTTGCTAAGGCTGTTGCTAATTTGTTCCTATGCATGATCAAATCTCAGCCGCAGCCACTAATTCCGATATTATAACAAACTCAATTCTTTTTATTATTATTATTATATTGAAACCAAGGATTCCTCATAAATGATCTTAATCTCAATAGCTTGCAAGCCTGAGGAAACCTGTAAACAAGGTTGCTTGCAATGTGAACCAGAAACACCAGGGTTAGTTCCTACTCTTCCATGATAAGTGCTCTGGGTTCTTTTATGTGCTCACCATCTCTAGTACCTGAGTCCTACGGCTTATTGTCCCATCTGAAGGACAAAGCAATTATGGTGAAGCACCTTGCTTGATACAAGTGCCATGACAGGGACTTCAACCCACACTCTGCTGATCAGAAACACTAGAGATTGGGTACGATGTATTAAACCGCCCGACCACGCCACATAGGAACACGCTGGTTGTTATGTTCCACATATCCCTAAAGAGTTCCCAATGGGCTAAGAGTAAAGAAGGTAACTGGTGATAACTACAAACAAACAAATGTGTTTTGACAAGTATTTTGAACTGGTCAGTACAGAGCTGGAAACACTAGAGCTTGAGTCGGGTGCTCTTATCCGCTCAGCCATGACACGCCAATTTTATATTATTCTTCCGTTTTTCTCCTATCATCACAGGGTAGCAGTGAAGTCTGGCAGTCGGACAACCATTCCATGATAGCATCTTTGTCCTTCCATCCAAGGGATCAGGTGCTGGCGATTGCAACCAACGACCAAATTTTACTCTGGGACTGGCGGCAGCCAGTCCCATTTGCGTCAGTCATGATCTCGTCATCACAAGAAAAAGTCAGGTAAATACAGACAGATTTGGAATAACACTTTTGCAGGGCAATATTCTTATTTCAAAAGTTATCATTCCGTAAAAGCAAAACATACAAAACCATGAGTGAGAATACATTAACATCCAGGAAAGGTTTTGAAAACTATATATTGACGACGTTGTCATACTTAATAGGGCTGACAGATTCATCTGTTCACAGCTACCATCAATTATGAATTGGAATTTTGATTCTTGAACCATGAAGTCATGCAGAATAAAACTCAATTCAAAGATCAGCAACATGAGCACCGCGTTCCTGTGATGTCACAAAAAACTGAAATTCTAGTTATCTTTATTATTATTAGAATGTATATATGTTGGAATTATATAATAAGTCACACCTTGCACTTTAGTTTTATGTCCTTGACTTTGTTGTGATGCTAGACAACCCTATGCGAACATAGCCTGTCTTGACACATTTTGACACCCGGCAGACAGCTAACAAACAAACAGGCACACACAACAATGGAAAAAACAAAACCCTCTCTGCAATAGAGACTTAAAGGCACTGTACATGTTTGGTAAAACACACAAAATATATATTATAGCATAAAAACTTGCTTGGTAATGAGCAACGGAGAGCTGTTGATGGTATAAAACATAAGAGAAACGACTCCCTCTGAGGTAACTAGTTTTTAGAAAGAGGTAATTTCTCACTCAAATATTTGAATCTGAAAAAGACTTCAGGCCTAAAGCCTTTTGCAGGTGTCTGTAAGCACACAAATTTGTGCAACAAGGGTGTTTTTTCTTTCATTATTTTCTTTCAACTTAGATGACCAATTTAGCCCAAATTTTCACAGGTTTGTTATTTTATGCATATGTTTGGATTCACCAATTGAGAATACTGGTCTTTGACAATTACCAAACGTGTCCAGTGCCTTTAAATGTTCACCACAGATAAACTTTTGATAAACTTTACATACTTTTTTCATCTACGCAGACTTGTGAGGTTCAGTCCACTTGGCCAAAACCTCTTGACTGGAATTGCAAATGCTCCTGTTGATGACGAACCGGAGCCAGACCACTTGTAAGTTATAAACCTGTGTTCCCAGTAGTTAAATGAATACTGTTTCTCATTCAAACAATAGGGACCAGTCTGTTTTCCCTTTCAGCCTCGGTTTGGTGACATTGGTTTGTGCACATTTTTGTATTCCGAGTTCACACAATTGCCAGTTTGTTGGACTTTCTCTGTGCGTTGCATCAAGTTCTACTTATTATTTGGTCATCGGCAGCGAAATGGTTGAAAAAAAAACATTATATGCTCACATTACAAGAATGCAAGATACAAACCTTTTGACTGTACTGAATTAACATTTATTTTATAATTGATATTTTGTTGTTATTATTGTAGAGAAGGCAGGCATCGGCTTTATGGCGTCTCGGACTATACCACACCATACCCAAGAACAATGCGCTTAGACCCATGTCTCTCAAGAGCTTCGTCCTCAGGCCTCCCTCTTTCCCAAAGTTCCTCTCTGCCTCGGGAGCCAGAGAGACCTATGTCTCCAATACAGAGTGAGACGCTTGAAGAGGCTAGAGAGTATGCTGCGGCTGTAACGCTGACCGCTCTTGGACTTAGAAGGGTCAACCGCGAAAGCAGCCTCTCAAACAGTTTCTCCTGGTTCCACAGAGGAACTCGGAATAATCGCGTAATACCGATTCCACAAGGGTTCTATTATGATGAGGACGAACCATATTTTATGCAACAGGCAGATGGTAGAGCTGGCCAGGCAGCTGGTGGCAGAAGTGGGATCGGCTCTCAGATGGGAGACCAGGGTGCTGGAAGTGAGGAAGCAAGAATGCTCAGCGACAGTGCAGGACGAGTGAGTGGAGAATGGTCTGACCTTGAAACCTCCAACGAAAACGATCCAAGCCATGATGAGAATCAGACTGGTACTTCACAGGAAGAGTCTGGGAACTTTACATCTATGTATGTGAATATGGACGTCACAAGTGGAGATGAGATTAGAGTGGCTAGAACGTCATCAACTGTCCCTCAGGAGCACTCTGATGAGGTGAGGCAACCTCTGCTGCCACATGTAGGGAGATTACAACAACTACCCCCAACCTCAAATCAAGGTAACGCAGGATTAGAGGCTTCACTATCAGTGACCTCTGAAAATAATCAGGGAATCTCTGCTCTTACAACTGATCCCAGACCTCTTGATTTAGCCTCTGGGAGCAGGCATTCAACTTTACCCTCCACAAGTTCACAATATGTCCTGGATAGTGAGAACCAAAACAGTGCTCCGACTGATACAACTAAAGATTGCCACTCACCAGAAGCAAAGCGTCACTGTCCGAACATGACTGAGCAAGACCAACCTGCAGGTGCTAACAGTCTAATCCACCCTACCATCCAATCATCACCTTCCACAGGATCGTCATCAAGTACAGGCAATAGATTGGCCAGAACAAGCAATAAGAGGCTTTCCTTTTCAGATGCAGAAGTATCAAGTGGTCTTCAAGACATGGGCCCATCATCAAACTGTCACCAAATAACATCAAGTGATGAGCGGGCACTGAACAATCCAAACAGCCAGAGCGTAAGATCATCTCATCCCTCGTCCGAGGCTGCGGCAGTAGTGCAGGCCAGTCACCCTTCCCAATCTGATTTCGAACCAACAAGAAGTGCAACTGGAGGATCTTCCTTCCAGAGAGGTCTGGTCACAACATCTACAGACTCGGAGTCGGATATGCAACCAGCTCTCCTTTCAGAAACTCTTTTATGTCCCCAAGCAGCTGTTGTCCAGCAGAACAGCATTGTAATGCGGGAGCAACCTCGTGCGTACACGGCCCATCTTGGAACGATTCCCCTTACAGCGCCTCCGGACAGCACGTCAGATTCAGATAACGATGCCTCCTCTCAATTGAGGATGTCATCCTCAGTGAACAGTGCCTCTAATAGAACCATATCCTCTATGTTGAGTTCCTCACACTCAGTGAATAGTACCTCACACTCAATGACTAGTAGCTCACACTCAGTGAATAGTACCTCACACTCAATGAATAGTACCTCAAACTCGGTGAACAGTACTTCTGACTCATTCAGTAGGAGCTCCCACTTTGCCACTAGCACAGTTCAACCTATGAATTGTGCCTCCCACCCAACAAGTAGCACCTCACATTCAAGTGGAACAAATTTGCCAATGCCAAGCTCTTCTTCCCTGAGGACATTATCGCCTCCTCTCACAAGTGTCAGCACCTCATACAATGTTTTGCCTCATGTTGCATCTACAAACCGAAACAGTAGTTCAGTGAATTCTGGGTTGAACCCTTTGGATCTATCTGTAGCTCGAATTGCCAATGTTAACGCCTCAGGAGGTAGTACTGAGGGGTGTTATGTACCTCGCCCAAATGTAGACTCTGATTCACAGAGAGTTTCCCCCCAGCAAGAGAACAGTCTAGACAGACCTCACGAGGTTCATGGAAATTTACCTCCAGTGAATGTTGAGCAAAATGGAAGCTCAATAGCGGAAACATCTGAAATAGCTGATCACCAAGATGAATCCCCCGATCCCCAGGCTGACTACCGACCCAAAAATCTTGGTAGACGGGACACTAGACCTGCCCACGAGGCTGCAGGAGGTTCCGGGCGTCAAGTCAGGCTCCGGTTCCCACAGAGTCAGGGAATGGACCTTTCCATGCACAACGCCAGACAGGATACCAGACCACGCTATGCACCTCTCTCGCCGACAAACCAAGAAACAGCTTCAAGAGGTGCATATGTGCCATATGAGGGTAGAGAGGAAACTCCTGCATCTCGTATCACTGAACCAATCACAGACTCTCTCTCCACTACGAGTCCCATACCTCAGAGTGATGTTGTGTCCAGGTATCGTCGCTACAACTTGTGGAGGAGTCATCATGGTTCGAATCGCCAGCGCTTGCCTCTAGGGGATGTCGAACCTGGACCCCCAGAATCACAAGGCGTCGTCCAGCAATCAGGTAGGTAGTATGTACATGTAGACTGTAAAACTATCCTGACAGGTTGGAATATCAATTATGATCATGAAAGGCACTGAAAAATGCTCCTCCAAAAATTATTAGATTCTTCAGCAGATGCTGAAATCTTTATTTTAATCCTCAACAGACGATTGGTTGTTATGATTGAACAAATCAAAACAGGGTTATCTGTGTTGAAAGTGTATAAAGGTGCTTTTCAGCAGTATTTGGCACACTGGTGGCACATTTAACATAAAAATATCTGTAGAGAGGCTGGCTACAGACCTACTGTGGGAAAGAGGTTGTAACCTTTAACCCAACCCTTCACCAACAAGATTAACAATACGCTACAGACCTACGGTTTGAAAGAGGTTGTTACATTGAACCCAACCCTTATCCAACAAGATAAACTATACACTTTTGCACTTTATCTCATTATAAATAAATGGCGGGCAGAAGCTCTGTCGCAAATGTTACAACAGTTATCCAGCTTTGTTAATTTTTATGTAACATTTTTGGTAGGACCGTCCGGGGTAGCGTACGGTGCTCGCCGTGTTGCCCCACTACATACTAGGAGACACCTTCACGTGACTCTATTGAACGCCCCGTCCCGTCAGCTGGGTGAAGCAGAGAGGATGGACATGCCAGCTAGAGTTCCAAGGAGAATTTTGAGGCAGTCTCGCCAAGGACCACTACGCTCTCAACTCGGGTAAGATCGGGCATCACAACCATCCTGTTTTAGTTTGACTATCAAGAAAGACAATAAAAAACTAGTCTATCTATAAGGTAGGGTAACATTATATCCGGGTTTTCGACGACATCTCCAAAACACGACCAACATTGAAATTTTCAATGGTTCAGTTTTTCTCATTGTAACATACCCTCCTACGATCTGAATCTACAGTTCTGCATAACTTAAACAACTATGCATTGAAGGCTCTCAGACATGTAATTAAAGGGTGTGACAACGTTAGTAAGATTGAAAATGTAATCATCCACAGATTTTCACATAACTTATATTGTATAAAGATGGTCATGGTGGAAAACTTCCCTTGAAATAGTTTTGCTTCAAGTGCTGTAGTTTTTAGGCTATGAGTTAAACAATTGGTCTTTATCACTGGTGAAAGCTTGAAAACATATAATGTGGTTTTTCACTGTTTTTTCACGACTCCGAAGACTTTCACTGGTTTGTTATTTCATGTGTGTTGGGTCACATCAAGTGTGAATACTGGTCTTTGACAATTACCAATGTTGTACTTGTCTTTAGTGTGTCATGGCCGAGTGGTTAAGAGCATCGGATTCAAGTTCTGGTGGTTTAGTCATCGGGGTGTGGGTTTGTGTCCCGGTCATGACACTTGTGACTGGTCCTTGAGCAAGACACTTTACTATAATTCTCTTCACCCAGGGGTATAAATGGGTACCTGCAAGGGTAGAGGTTGATATTGTCTTTCGAAAAAGCCTTTGGAGCGCCATCACGGCAGCCCGGGCTGTATACTCCCCAGGAGCTGAGAAAGATTAAAGGAATGTTATTGGCCCAATAACCAGGGCACTAATGTAAAGCGCATTGAGACGTTATTGTGAAATGTGCTATATAAGAACTAGTTATTATTATTATTATTATTATTATTATTATTTAAATGTTATATATATATATAAGAACTGGATATTATTATTTAAATTATTTATTTGTATATTGTGTACTTCAGGAGACTGTCCAACCAGTTCTCGGTGCATCACCACCAACCAAGGAACAGCATTTTTGACGAGACGTACCAGCCGCCCCCTCCTGTAGTCCACGCAGCTATCAACAGAACCATCGCTAGTAAGTCTCACACCCTGTATACAAGTAATGCTCATGCACATCATACTGTAAATGGTACCATACTAATTCTCTACTCGTTTTTGAGATTTTGAATGCTCCAAACTGTTTTGAGGGTATTTCACAACTGTTTCTATTGATCAACAACATTAAACGTCCTTCAATATGGAAGGCCATGTAAGACTGACTTCACCGACGTTTATTTTATTTTTTTTTCAGGTGCTTTTGCAGGTCGTGGAGAGACGGCAGTGGCCAACAACATTGGCAGCACTACCTTCCGACTGCAGTGGTGGGACTTCTCGGAGTTTGAACTCCCAGATATCAATGATGGTAAGTCTTATACCTTGGGTATAACAAAACACGCCAAAACTAAAAACTATTGCGGTAAAGTTCAGAAATTTTGCTTTTGCTTCAAAAATTTCAGAAATGTACATTGTAGAGATGACTCCATAAAAGTATGGAACGAGCCTACATATTGGTTTTATCAGTGAAGCTTATTTTTTGTCTGTTTTTTTTCTATAGCTGATCATAACGTCATCGTGCCCCACTGCAAGCTTTACAACGATGCCAGCTGTGACATTTCTCAAGACAGCCGTTACCTAGCAACCTTCGTCCCGAGTCCTCTCGGTTTCCCGGATGATGGGGTACTTGCTATATACTCCCTCATGCCTCACAACTTTGGGGATGTGCTTTTTACCAAAAGCTTTGGTGAGTCTAGTCTTCATTCTACAATGTTGCTTTTTTTACTTAATTTTCTTCACCAAAGACAAGGCAAAGAACTTATTACCAACTTTGATTTTTACAGTGATGCAAAAAGTCAAGAAGTCTGTTAAAAAGTAGAGCGGTCTTTGTGGTTTAAGGTTCTATGCTCAAGCCTGTAACCTAAGGTCCTGATGATAGCTGTTCTATTGGTTGAATTTAACACAAAGGTACAGGGGGCTTCACTCTCAACATCTACGCCAGTTAACCTAGTTTGACGGTGTAAAGAGTCATGAAACCCTGTAAAATGGAACACACAGGAGTTTCAAAGAGCCTTGTCTCGTAGACCAAGGGGGAGGGGACAGTGGCAAGCATGCCTTGTTTCAAGATTGCCGTATTCAAGACTGCAACCCTTTAGGTAATAGGAATGTAGATAATAAAACGCGTTACAATAGTCTGTGTAAGTCTTGTTCAAATTAAAACTTCCGGGACCCCAAAAAAAGTCTATGGCATTTCTTAGTCTTTGTAAATGGCATCTTTGGAGAAACATGACTTAAAGGCAGTGGACACTATTGGTAATTACTCAAAATAATTATTAGCATAAAAACTTACTCGGTAACGAGTAA